>JAHHZJ010002152.1:0-56220 GCA_021437245.1 Aegilops speltoides
AAATTGACTTAGTAGTAGCGCTTCTTGAACAACGCTCTTGGTAATTAGTAGTAGCGCTTCTCCTTTCCAGCTACTACTATTATTTAGTATTTTATTTCTTTTTATTTCATGTTGTATTCATACACCTTTACACAAGTTTTCATACAACAGGAATTTAGAGATTGTTTTACATCATAATGAGTTATTACATCACGGGGTGAAAGAACCGTGGACTAGTTTCAAGTGGATGTCCATCCACTTGAAACTAATCATGATTCTTTCACTAATAATATAATAATATCATCATCATCATATCATTAACAACTTATCATAATAATACATCATTGTCATATAACACCTCCTCAAGATCATCGTTTTCATCAATGACATCACATAGCAAATTGGTCACTAGTCGTAATCACAAGTACTCCTCATTATCAACTCTAACACATTACCACATTATAAACATATTGTACCTCATAGGACCTATTACATTCGATTAAGACCTACTACATTTTCTAAGGTAAAATAGCAAAAAACAAGATAGCCCGACTCTCCATTATGGAGAATGGAGATTACTTTGTCTCAATTCTTGCCTTTCCTTTGAATGTTACTTCCAAGAACCTCCTTGCGAATGTCCATACATTTCTTCCATTCTTTGATGAACATGTGTTCATGGGTTTTAGAAATCCGATATGCAGGTGAGCTCCGTAGATTTACCCGGCGGTATGTTCGAGGCGAGAGGCAACCATGCGAGACATCGGATGAGGCACACAATCCATCGGGAGTTTACATTTGAAAAACATAATAATAACTTCATAGTTAGCAATGACGTACTAGTTTTAGAAGTATGCAAAAGATGCACGGATGTGGTAATAGTAAAAATCTTACAGGTATCTCTAGAGAAGTTATCGTGGTTCAACACATGCACTAGTGGCGCGTATTCACCATAATTTGGAGGAGTTCGATAATAGTTATTGTAATTCTCAAGCGAGTACAAAATGCGATCGGATGATTTTTCTCCTTATCGTTAATTGATTGCCATCGGTGTAGTGGGTTTTATCTACCATCTTCCATACGATCTTTGAAAAATCAAAATAAGCTGTCAATGGAAATAAGCTATCAACTATTTTGAAATAAACAATATAAATTAGTTAATAACTATGTTTGAGAAACTCACATAGCGGTACAATCGGAAGCGTATCAACAAGGACCCAAATGTCCATATTGTCTTGCTCGATGTCAGGATCACCAAGATCCATGGTGACAATCATACCCTCATAAAAACCATACATTTTGCAAAGTGCTTCCCAATTTTGGCAACCAAAATAGGTTACGCTCCAAGCATTGCACAGATTTACTTCAAAATCCATATCATAATGGGTCCTTAGGTGTATTTTCTTTGTTTCGAAATTTTCATGGTCTTCAAAACCCATCCTCTCCAAGACATAGCATCTTGCATGGCATGGGATAAGCTAGTCGAACTGTAAAATATGAAAATTAGACGTTGAAATAGTTCAAGTCATGCTTAATTACGAAAAAACACTTGTCGTTGTTGCGTACCGTTTCACAATCGAAGGTCTCCTCGAGCTTAATGCTGAAGCACCGATTTTCATCCAGCTGAACGAACCTGTCGCACATACCTCGATCGTCATGGCACCAGCTACACTCCTCGAGAGGCGTAAATCCGAAAGTACGACATTTCCTACATTCATAATTCAAAGATTAAACTTGTACATATTCTAGCACAAGTCATGCCAGAATTCACGAAAAAATCCGGCATGACCTTTGCTAAAAAAGGACATATCGAGCGCCTAAAATTTGCCGGAATAGAAATTAATCACCACTGCGGCAAAACATAGGCCACTCGGAGATGTAAACTGAACATGAACGGCTACTTGGGCAACCATATATCCTATTTGAGCAACAACACAAGATATACAAGGATATTTGGCTGGTCTCACCTCGATGTCGGAGGGTCGGTGGTGGGACGACGGGCGGGGATGTCGGAGGGGTCGGTGACGGGACGACGGTGGTCACCTGACACCATATAAGTTATCACTAATACATCCCGAATAATTGCTTAAACTAAAAAATAACAACAAATATGACATGTTCAACTAGTTTTATTAATTCAACTAGTTCTTACTAAATATAAACTTACTATAAATAGAAAAAAAACTAGTTATATTAATTATCTTACTAAAAATACATTAGTTCTATTAATTCAACTAGTTCAACTATTTTATTAATTTACTTACTAAACTAGTTCAACTACAACTAAAGTAGTTCAACTACAACTACTATTAATCATACTGCCCTAGTTAACTAGTAACATCACTACTAGTAATTAACATCTACTACTACTAAAAATCTAGTACTAACTAAGCAACATCTAGTACTAGCTATGAACCCTAAATTAACATCTACTACTACTAAATCTAGTACTAACTAGTGGCTGGGGGTGGGGGCGATGGAGAGGTAGCTAGGCGAGGTCAAGGCGGTGGGAGGAGGCTACCAGCGGAGGAGGAGGCGGCGGCGGAGGAGGAGGCGGCGGAGGAGGAGGCGCATGCGGAGGAGGATGTGCGAGAAGGAGGAGGAGGGACGGAAGGAGGAGTACCTCGGCGGACGGACAGGCGGCCCGGCCACGACAGCATTTACGGTTATCGGCTGCGGGCGAGTGAGAGTGTGAGTGAGGGCGGTCGTGCGGCGTGGGGATAAGGTAGGTATAGTTGTAGCGCGTTTGCCAAAGCAGCGCTACAATATCTGAATAGCAGATGGCGCTTTGCATATAAACCACTCTTGCTATGTGTAACTATACAAAAATACGTCAATGCAAAAATACATTGGCCATCAATGATCTTTTGTGTACAATCTGAATTGTCAATATGAGTCCTCTCCGGTAGGAACGGAGAGGACTCATATTTGACCTAAATTTTACAGATAGAGTTGAGTGAAGACCAACTGGTTGTGGTAGTTTCGAAATAACATATTTAAGGTGGTAAACACCCTGTTCACGGGCGAGGTGGGACTAAACTTGTGGGCTGATCTTAGCGATAGCGGTTTTCCTAGAAGCGCTGCTGCTAACTTCTATAGCGATGGCGCTATTCAATATAGTCTTCTGCTATAACTAGCTGGGGGCGAGGTCATGGCAATTATAGCAGTAGTGCGGTTTGTGGTGGACGCGCTACTGCTATTTTCATGTCAGCAGCGTGTTTTGATAACATGCGCTGCTGCTAAATAGTAGTAGCGTGGTATTTTGAGGAGCGCTGCTGGTAAGATTTTGTGTATAGGCTTTTCCCTAGTAGTGGAGTTTGGTACACAATTAAGACTTTGTGGAAATTGTTTCACAACTAATACTACCTGCAACACCATAGTGTGATGGTGTGTCCGAACATCATAACTGCAACCTATTGGATATGGTGCATACCATGATGTCTCTTATTGAATTACCACTATTGTTTATGGGTTAGGCATTAGAGACAACTGCATTCACTTTAATAGGGCACCACGTAATTCCGTTGAGATGACACCATATGAACTATTGTTTAGAGAAACCTAAGCTGTCGTTTCTTAAAAGTTTGGGGCTGCGACGCTTATGTGGAAAAGTTTTAGCCTGATAAGCTCGAACCCAAAGCAGATAAATGAATCTTCATAGGACACCCAAAACAGTTGGGTATACCTCCTAATTCAGATCCGGAAACAAAAGTGATTGTTTCTGGAAATGTGTCCTTTCTCGAGGAAATGTTTCTCTCGAAAGAATTGAGTGGGAGGATGGTGGAGACTTGATGAGGTTATTGAACCGTCCAGGGCACAGGAAGTTGTTCCTATGGCGCCTACACTAATTGAAGTGGAAGCTGATGATAGTGATCATGAAACTTCGGATCAAGTCACTACCAAACCTCGTAGGTCAACAAGGATGTGTACTACTTCAGAGTGGTACTTAATCCTATCTTGGAGGTCATGTTGCTTGACAACAATGAACCTACAAGCTATGGAGAAGCGATGGTGGGCCCGGATTCCGACAAATGGCTCGACGCCATAAAATCCAAGAGAGCATCCATGTATGAAAACAAAGTGTAGACTTTGGAAGAACTACTTGATGGTCGTAAGGCTGTTGGGTACAAATGGATTCTAAAAGGGAAGACAGACAATGATGGTATGTGTCACCATTAAGAAAGCTTGATGAAACGCCCTCGATGCGGCTATATCTCCCACGTGTCGAAGCACGACTTAGAGGCATAACCGCATTGAAAGCAATGTCGCAAGTGAGGTAATCTTCACACAACCCATGTAATACATAAGGAAAAGAGATACATAGTTGGCTTACAATCGCCACTTCACACAATTACATGAATAAGGCATTACATCATCCAGGTACAATCAAGGTCCGACTACGGAACCAAAATAAAGAAGAACCCCAAATCGACAAAGCGGTCCCGATCGACCCCAAGCTGGGCTCCACTCTTGATCAACTAGAGCGAACAACACAAAGGGCAAGATCTTCATCGAGCTCCTCCTTGAGCTTGGTTCGTCACCGCTTTCGTAACATAGGCACACGCAAACTGGTTTTGGAAGTATCTGGTGAGCCACGAGGACTCAGCAATCTCGCACCCGCGAGATCAAGACTATTTAAGCTTATGGGTAAGGTAAAGGCATGAGGTGGAGCTGCAGCAAGCGACTAGCATATATGGCGACTAACATACGCAAATGAGGCGAAAGAAGGCAAAGCACGGTCGATAAAAGTATGATCAAGAAGTGATCCTATAGCAACCTACGTCAAGCATAACTCCAACACCGTGTTCACTTCCCGGACTCCGCCGGAAAGAGACCATCACGGTAACACACACGATTGATGTATTTTAATTAAGGTCAACTTCGGGTTTTCTACAACCGGACATTAACAAATTCCCATCTGCCACATAACCGCGGCACGGCTCTCGAAAGTTTATACCTGCGGGGTGTCCCAACTTAGCCCATGACAAGCTCTCGCGATCATCGAAGAATAGACCTTCACCCAAGACACTCCGATCGGACTCGGTATCCGGTACATCAAGATATTTCGACAATGGTAAAACAAGACCAGCAAGACCTCCGCTGTGCCGACAAATCCCGATAGGAGCTGCACATATCTCGTTCTCGGGGCACCGGATGAGCAGACGTCGGGTTGGCATAGACCCTGGTTGCCCGGGCGCGGACATCGCTTCGAGTTGGACCAACACTCGAAGGAGCACGGCCGGGGGCTAAAATAAAGATGACCCTCGGGCTCCGAAACCCAAGGGAAGAAAAGGGCTAGGTGAGGCAAATGGTAAAGTCAATGTTGGGCCTTGCTGGACAAGTTTTATTCAAAGCGAACTGTCGGGGGTCCCATAAATCACCCGACAGCGTAAGGAGCATAAAATCCGGGAACATAACACCGGTATGGCGGAAACTAGGGCGGCAAGTGGAACAAAACACCGGGCATAAGGCCGAGCCTTCCACCCTTTACCAAGTATATAGATGCATTAATTAAATAAGATATATTGTGATATCCCAACAGGTAAACATGTTCCAACAAGGAACAACATCTCCATGTTCCAACAAGGAACAAACTACCATCTTCACCTGCAACTAACAACGCTATAAGAGGGGTTGAGCAAAGCGGTAACATAGCCAAACAACGGTTTGCTAGGAATGGTGTCAAGGTTAGAGGTTTGACATGGCAATTTGGGAGGCTGACAAGCAAATGGTAGGCATCGTAGCATTGGCATAGCAAAAGAGCGAGCAAACTAGCATAGCAAAGATAGTAGTGATTTCGAGGGTATGATCATCTTGCCTGCAAGGTTCTCAGAGTTGTCGAAGACTTGATCCTCGTAGGCGTTCTCAACAGGTTCCTCGTTCACGTACTCGTCTCCCGGCTCTACCCAAAGCAAGAACACAAGCAACGGAACCACAATCAAACAAGGAACAATGCACAAGCAATATGATGCAAAACATGACATGCTATGCGAGATGTGATATGCAATGCATATGTATGCTCTGGAAGGAAAATGATGAACCGGGCATCAACTTGGCAAACCAAGTATGCCGCTGGAAAGATGGGATGATTTCGGTTGAAATCGATATAAAGATCACCGGAATCGGATGCACGGTTTGCAAATGACAAGCAAAACAAGAATGACGCAAATCTGCGTTTAACAGCCCGATGCTACTTAGCACGCAACAAGAAACTATGCTACAGCACCCAACATAAAAGCAAAGCATATGGCAGCGAACTACAGGAGATGCTTAACAAAAGAGGAACACTGAGCTACGGCTAAATCACATCATAACATGTTCAAACAAGCATGGAGAAAGTGCTAAAAATATCGGGTTCACAGACTTAGTGAAAATACTAACATGCGAGAATTAACATCGAGGAAGGCATGTTTAGAGCAAACAAACAACATGCTACAGGAACTTATAATAGCAAAACAAGGCATGACATGATTCTAATCAAAGCATATATCAATAGTCCCTTACTGACCATAAGCCAAAAAGGACTCTAAGAAATGATGGCACCCATGTAAACATTGCAAGTTTTATTACAGATTTCAGACTTGGCAGAAAAACTGGACATGGCAAAAACAGATAACGAGTAGGCATGTTCGTGAGCTCGATGCACTCACTACAGACCAATACATGGCATGGCAAGGCAACCAACAGTAAGAAGGCATGATTATGAAGCTAAGCATGGCAAGAGCAAGGTCATAGCATACACGGATCAACAACAACGACCTCGTGAAAATTGAATCTCATGCAAACAATCTGCCAGGAAACATTTTCAAGCAAAAGTAGAGCACAAAAATGACATGCTAGACTACATAAATGCCAACAAAGGCATGGATGGATAGAGCACATCAATATGTTCAAAACACCCTTACTGATCATGCTCAAAAAGGGCATAGATCTCTCTGTAACAACATTAACATATGGCATAAAAATAACAGCAGGACAAGACTTGGTGAAAACACTAAGTTCCTGAAATCAGCAACATCATCATCCCTACTTTGCATGCTTGTTCTAGTCAACACATAACTCACAAAAATACATGGCAAACACCCCTGGAAAGATGGCATGGCAATGTTCAACTCACATGTAGGACTCAAGTTCATAAGGTGCACACATAATTCATGGCAAAAATGACAAAAGAGCTCGAGTGATAAGATCCACGAAACTAACGATCTGAAGCCATCTTCCAACAGCATTTCGGGCATCAAGATGAGCTCAAATGCAAATGATGCAATGGAATGAAATGATGTACTCGTCGAGGCGAACAATTTGACATATTATCGCCCAAAACGGAGCCACAGGTGCGGAGATGTGATGCTATGAAAATGCGAAAATGATAGAATCACGGGACTTAGAGATATCGGAAGTCAACCTGCTGCACGGATTTGAAGCGGGGCCTTGAGCTCGCCGGAGTTGGCCGAGAAGTGGCCGGAGGTGCGGGAGAGGCGGATCCAGGGCTCCTCGGCGGATCTCGCGGATCCGGGCGAGGCACGGCTGATGGCGGAGGCGGCGCGGGCGGAGGCCAGCAGGCCGCGACCGGGCGGCGGCCTCCGGGCGAGGCGCGAGGTCGCGTGGGCGCGGCTGGCCGAGCGGCGCTGCAGCAGCGCGGGCGCGGGGGTGGCGCAGCAGAGGCGGCGGAGGGCGGCGGAGGGCGGAGCGGGCGCAGCCGCTGTGGCCTTGCGTGCAGGCCAGCCGCGAGCGGCCTGGCGGTGGGAGACGCTTGTGCCAAAAGGCAAGCCTTGGCCTTGTGGCAGCGCGGGCGCTGGGCGCTGGGCTGCGGAGCCTCGGGCTCGCCATGAGCATGCAAGCGGGCGGGGCGGGCGGGCCCACGTGGCGTGGAGAGTGGAGAGAGGAGGCGGCGACGTGGCAAGCCCTGATTGGGCGGAGTGAGGTGGCCGGCGGACGTGTCCGGCTCCGTTCGGACATGTCCGGCGGCGGAGAGGGAGCGGGGCTAGGGTTAGGGGGGATTTCATCCGCGAATTTGGTGGGGGTCACCTGATATTTTTAGCACTTTCTCCATGCTTGTTTGAACATGTTATGATGTGATTTAGCCATAGCTCAGTGCTCCTCTTTTGTTAAGCATCTCCTGTAGTTCGCTGCCATATGCTTTGCTTTTATGTTGGGGTCTTTGTAGCATAGTTTCTTGTTGCGTGCTAAGTAGCATCAGGCTGTTAAGCAGATTTGCGTCATTCTTGTTTTGCTTGTCATTTGCAAACCGTGCATCCGATTCGGTGATCTTTATATCGATTTCAACCGAAATCATCCCATCTTTCAGCGGCATACTTGGTTTGCCAAGTTGATGCCAGTTCATCATTTTCCTTCAGAGCATACATATGCATTGCATATCACATCTCGCATAGCATGTCATGTTTTGCATCATATTGCTTGTGCATTGTTCCTTGTTTGATTGTGGTTCCGTTGCTTGTGTTCTTGCTTTGGGTAGAGCCGGAGGCGAGTGCGTGAGCGAGGAACCTGTTGAGAACGCCTCACGGATCAAGTCTTCGACAACTCTGAGAACCTTGCAGGCAAGATGATCATACCCTCGAAATCACTACTATCTTTGCTATGCTAGTTTGCTCGCTCTTTTGCTATGCCAATGCTACGATGCCTACCATTTGCTTGTCAGCCTCCCAAATTGCCATGTCAAACCTCTAACCTTGACACCATTCCTAGCAAACCGTTGTTTGGCTATGTTACCGCTTTGCTCAGCCCCTCTTATAGCGTTGTTAGTTGCAGGTGAAGATGGTAGTTTGTTCCTTGTTGGAACATGGAGATGTTGTTCCTTGTTGGAACATGTTTACTTGTTGGGATATCACAATATATTTTATTTAATTAATGCATCTATATACTTGGTAAAGGGTGGAAGGCTCGGCCTTATGCCTGGTGTTTTGTTCCACTCTTGCCGCCCTAGTTTCCGTCATACCGGTGTTATGTTCCCCGATTTTTGCGTTCTTACGCGGTCGGGTGATTTATGGGACCCCCGACAGTTCGCTTTGAATAAAACTTGTCCAAAGAAGGCCCAACATTGACTTTTACCATTTGCCTCACCTAGCCCTTTTCTTCCCTTGGGTTTCGGAGCGAGGGTCATCTTTATTTTAGCCCCGGGCGGTGCTTCTTCGAGTGTTGGTCCAACTCGAGCGATGTCCGCGCCTCGGGCAACAGTGGTCTATGCCAACCCGACGTCTGGCTCATCCGGTGTGCCACGAGAACGAGATATGTGCAGCTCCTATCGGGATTTGTCAAGACAGGGAGGTCTTGCTGGTCTTGTTTTACCATTGTCGAAATGTCTTGATGTACTGGGATACCGAGTCGATCGAGTGTCTTGGGTGAAAGTCTATTCCTTCGATGATCGCGAGAGCTTGTCATGGGCTAAGTTGGGACACCCCGCAGGTATAAACTTTCGAGCCGTGCCCGCGGTTATGTGGCAGATGGGAATTTGTTAATGTCCGGTTGTAGAAAACCGAAGTTGACCTTAATTAAAATACATCAATCAGGTGTGTTACCGTGATGGTCTCTTTCGCGGAGTCCGGGAAGTGAACACGATGTTGGAGTTATGCTTGACGCAGGTTGCTATAGGATCACTTCTTGATCATACTTTTATCGACCATGCTTTGCCTTCTCTTCTCGCTCTCATTTATGTATGTTAGTCGCCATATATGCTAGTCGCTGTCTGCAGCTCCACCTCATGCCTTTACCTTACCCATAAGCTTAAATAGTCTTGATCTCGCGGTGTGAGATTGCTGAGTCCTCGTGGCTCACCGGATACTTCAAAACCAGTTTGTTGGTGCCTATGTTACCGAGCAGGTGGACGCAACCAAGCTCAAGGAGGAGCTCGATGAAGATCTTGCCCTTTGTGTTGTTCGCTCTAGTTGATCGAGAGTGGAGCCCAGTTGGGGTCGATCGGGGACCGTTTATCGATTTGGGGTTCTTCTTTTATTTTGGTTCCGTAGTCGGACCTTGATTGTACCTGGATGATGTAATGCCTTATTCATGTAATTGTGTGAAGTGGCGATTGTAAGCCAACTATGTATCTCTTTTCCTTATGTATTACATGGGTTGTGTGAAGATTACCTCACTTGCGACATTGCTTTCAATGCGGTTATGCCTCTAAGTCGTGCTTCGACACGTGGGAGATATAGCCGCATCGAGGCGTTCAAGTTGGTAATCGAGCCTTCCGACCTTAGGAGCCCCTTTGCTTGATCGTTTTAGTGGCGAGTTGTGTCTAGAAAAATGTTTGAGTCATTTAGGATTATATATATCGGAGAGTTAGGAATTCTTTTTACTCCCCAATCCCTTCGACCTTCTGGTGAGGTATCCTGACGTAGAGTTTTGACTCTTCTCTTCTCAAATTTCACTAAATTTTTTTTTCAGGATCACGCGGGTATCTTGGGATCGTTCCGATATTCTTATGACGAGAACATTGTTCTTGGTGCCTCTTGTCATTTAGGGGTTGTGGCGGTGTCCGGGAGTTGAGCTCCGAGGTGTTGTCGTCATAATTTTATCGTTGCAGTTCGGAATACTGAGTTTAATCGCCGACATCGAAAATCTCTTTTATGCGAGTTGTTGGTGAGATAACCCCGCTAACCCGATCTTGAGGTGAGTGCGGGAGTATTGCCATGACTTCGTATAACGGATGCTTTTGAAGGTTGAGGTACACGATTTCGAAGGTTTCTTGGTTATGTGTTGTGGATGGATACAGCTGGATGTAGGGATTGTTAGTTTGGGTGAGATATATTGCTCCTGTATCCCCAACACAGATTGCATAACCAGAAAATTTCGGGAGTTTCATAGGTGGGAATTCAAGTAGCTCTTAGGATATCTTTCCGGCGGGTGTATGATATGAAATTGGGGTTCGACGTCTAGTGGTCCGCCTATTCACGGTTAGTTTCTGATGGTCTCGTTGTGTCTTAAAGAGTCCTTGGCTATGCCGACTCGGGGACACTTCAGTATGTCATGTGCCTTGCCTTGTACATGATGGTGCTGTCTGATTGAGCCCGTGTAGGCCCCACCACAAAAACTTGGACGAAATCTCTATCATATGTTTGTTCCGGCTTATACGCAAGCCAGTCCTTTGTTTTTGTTTTGAGTTGTGGTATTGAGTTGCTTCAATGTCAAGTGTTGATTCCATACCTTTCCAAAATGGTGTTCTCATACTCCGATGTGAATACCAATCCTTCTCGACAATCGAGATTGTCATGTCAATCCTTTTCAACCGGCGTGTTTCTCTTCAAGTGGATCCGATCACTTCAACATCAGCAAGACCAATTATCATTTCTTCTCAACGGTGTCTGTTTCATCCGTCTCCAAGTTGCCTTTGTTTTTCCCGCCCACCCACCCCCTTTTTCCTCAAGGACACAGATTTCTTAATCAGGTATCCATTTAATCATGTGAAGTCTCTTCATTCTTTTCTTTCGATGTTCTGTTCCGGTGATCCCTCGTGAAGATGCTCACGAGTTTCAAGTTCATCATCCTCCGTTCTCTTTTCTTCTCCGGTGGATTCAAGTCAAGTTTTATTGATCATACCTTTTTCCTCATTTCAATGTCTTCTCATAACGGTGCACCTCATTATCATTCTACTTCTCGCTATTTGTTATTCCGGAGTGCTCAAGATATCTCGAAGATTCGTGTTTCCACTCTGCATTCGTTCAAGCTCTTTCGAGATTGCTATCTCATTCAAGCCATTTAAATCAACCGCTGCAACCTCCCTTTCAAGCAATCATTTCAACGGTGTTTTCTTTTGAGTGGGCCCTAACCCACAGGTCTTTCCCAGGATCTTACCTGACTCTTCTATTTTCCCAGAGCTATCCTAAATTCTTCTCCAAGTTTGACGTAAGAATGAGTTATCATCAGTCAAATGTTTTTCTGCAAGATCTTTCAAATTCTTTTCATAATTGGCTCAACCTCTTCGCTTTTGATTCTCCCGGTGTGCCTCAATAATTCTTGGTGGTGTTTCTCGTGTCATTCTCATCATTTGAAGACCGAAGAAGAGTTTCTCTTAAATCTTGCTCCATTCTCTTCAAGCTTCATGGTTCTAGATTGATGCCATTCTCTCATAATTGTTTCGATTGTGAGAATTCTTTTCTTACCATCCGGAGCATTTCATGAGTTGTTTCCATTTCTTTCCTCCGAAGGCCATCATGTCATAATTCGTCATTCTCAGCGTGTAGTTATCGTTCTCCAAATCTTATCGGTGATTCATTCAATATCCTCTAATCAGTTCATGTTCTCTTCCCGGTTTCAGTTGTTTCATCTTTTCTTTTCCCGGAGTTCCAAGCTCTAATTATCGCGAAGCTCCATCTAAATCATTGTAAGGGTTCACCTTGTGTTTTCAACTTCTCTTTTTTTCTATCACCCTTTTGTATACCGGAGTTTCTTCATGGTGGTTCATCAAGGATTCCTTTCATTCTTCAATTGTTCTTCAAGATTTCTCTCGAAATTAAGATCCGTCAAGCCATACTTCAAAATAAACATGGTGCTCAACACATGTTTTGTTTTGAGGAGTTCAAGCATTCTTCATCTTGCATTCCGAAGGGCAATTCTTTCTACCTTATCTCTTGAGATGGTGTTATTTCACTCTTGATAATTTCTCCTCGTGTTTCATGATTGACAGGTTATCAGGAATGAGATATTTAAATCCATCTTTTTCTCTTTGTTCAAGAGATCTTTTCTACCGTCAATCTCTTCATTGGAGTTATCTTGGTATAGATTTCACCTAAAGCCTTCCCTAAGGAATGTTGCTATTTTGGTGCTTATTAATGACCCAAGTTATCTCTTTTCCATCTTGATGGAACAAGTTTTCATCTCTTCGTTAATCTCAAGCAATCAATGGTTACCATTTGTGGCCGGTTGTCACCTCATAGTCTCGAGATGTTTTCCATAAGCCCACAACAAGCTTGTGTTTCTCGTTGTTGATTTTCCGACAACTCCGTTCAATTCTTATTTGCAAGGATGCTTTCCAAGCTCATTTGTGGCAGAAGTTGGCATTTTCTCCTTCATTCTTTTATTCCTATGACCTATCTAAAATTCTTTCTTCCGGAGGCATTACGTTCTGCTCTTTTCACTCATCATGTCGTATGGTGAGGTCATGTTCTTTTCGTGCTTATCCGTTTAGCCGGAGTGTTGTGTTCTCATTCAAGTTCTTTTCATCTTATCAAGTTTTCCTTCTTCTTTCAGTCGGAGTGCTGCTCAAATTATATCAATCTTATCTATTCTCTATCTTGTGTAACCGGAGTGGTTTCGAATTCTATCTTGTCCATTAAACTCTTGATTCATGTCTTTGCAACCTTCAAGTTCTCGTAATACTCCTTGTTCCTCTTTACCTACCGGATTGTTTGCAATCTCGTTCATCTCTGTTATACTCTTTCTTTTAAATTACTCAACCTCTCAAGGTTCGTGGTTTCACTCGTTCGTCAAAGAAGCAACTTAGTTTTACTTCTTCTCTTTCTCTTCAGTTTTCCCTCCTGTGCCATCCTAGATCTCGGGACGAGATCCTCTCGTAGTGGTGGAGTGTTGTAACACCCCGGATCCGATGCGCCAGGTGTCGTCCAGTTATTCGTTGTTGTTGCCTTGTCTTTTGCTTGCGTGTTGCATTTTGCCATGTCATCATTTGCATTTTATCATGTCATCATGTGCATTTCATTTTGCATACATGTTCGTTTCATGCATCCGAGCATTTTCCCCGTTGTCCGTTTTGCAATCCGGCACTCCTGTGTCCTCGGCGTCTCCTTCTTCTCTCTTTTCATGTGCGGGTATTAAACTTTCTCGGAATGGCCCAAGGTTTGCCAAGCGGCCTTGGTATACCACCGTTAGACCGCCTGTCAAGTTTCGTGCCATTTGGAGGTCGTTTGGTACTCCAACGGTTAACCGGGTAACCGCGAAGGCCTCTTTTGTTTCCAGCCCAACACCCCTTCCAAAGTGGCCCAAAACCCATCTAACTCCCCTCCATGCTCTCGGTCGTTCGATCACGATCGCGTGGCCGAAAACCGCTCCTCATTTGGACTCTCCTAGCTCCCTGGCATGTTAGTATTTTCACTAAGTCTGTGAACCTGATATTTTTAGCACTTTCTCCATGCTTGTTTGAACATGTTATGATGTGATTTAGCCATAGCTCAGTGTTCCTCTTTTGTTAAGCATCTCCTGTAGTTCGCTGCCATATGCTTTGCTTTTATGTTGGGGTGCTGTAGCATAGTTTCTTGTTGCGTGCTAAGTAGCATCGGGCTGCTAAACGCAGATTTGCGTCATTCTTGTTTTGCTTGTCATTTGCAAACCGTGCATCCGATTCCGGTGATCTTTATATCGATTTCAACCGAAATCATCCCATCTTTCCAGCGGCTTACTTGGTTTGCCAAGTTGATGCCCGTTCATCATTTTCCTTCCGAGCATACATATGCATTGCATATCACATCTCGCATAGCATGTCATGTTTTGCATCATATTGCTTGTGCATTGTTCCTTGTTTGATTGTGGTTCCGTTGCTTGTGTTCTTGCTTTGGGTAGAGCCGGGAGACGAGTACGTGAACGAGGAACCTGTTGAGAACGCCTACGAGGATCAAGTCTTCGACAACTCTGAGAACCTTGCAGGCAAGATGATCATACCCTCGAAATCACTACTATCTTTGCTATGCTAGTTTGCTCGCTCTTTTGCTATGCCAATGCTCGATGCCTACCATTTGCTTGTCGGCCTCCCAAATTGCCATGTCAAACCTCTAACCTTGACACCATTCCTAGCAAACCGTTGTTTGGCTATGTTACCGCTTTGCTCAGCCCCTCTTATAGCGTTGTTAGTTGCAGGTGAAGATGGTAGTTTGTTCCTTGTTGGAACATGGAGATGTTGTTCCTTGTTGGAACATGTTTACTTGTTGGGATATCACAATATATCTTATTTAATTAATGCATCTATATACTTGGTAAAGGGTGGAAGGCTCGGCCTTATGCAGTGTTTTGTTCCACTCTTGCCGCCCTAGTTTCCGTCATACGGTGTTATGTTCCCGGATTTTGCGTTCCTTACGCGGTCGGGTGATTTATAGGACCCCTGACGGTTCGCTTTGAATAAAACTTGTCCAGCAAGGCCCAACATTGACTTTTACCATTTGCCTCACCTAGCCCTTTTCTTCCCTTGGGTTTGGAGCCCGAGGGTCATCTTTATTTTAGCCCCGGGCGGTGCTCCTTCCAGTGTTGGTCCAACTGAAGCGATGTCCGGCGCCCCAGGCAACGAGGGTCTATGCCAACCGATGTCGGCTCATCCGGTGTGCCACGAGCAGTATGTGCAGCTCCTATCGGGATTTGTCGGCCTGTGGGAGGTCTTGCTGGTCTTGTTTTACCATTGTCGAAATGTCTTGATGTACGGGATACCGAGTCGATCGGAGTGTCTTGGGTGAAGGTCTATTCCTTCGATGATCGCGAGCTTGTCATGGGCTAAGTTGGGACACCCTGCGAGGTATAAACTTTCGAGAGCCGTGCCGCGGTTATGTGGCAGATGGGAATTTGTTAATGTCGGTTGTAGAAAACCGAAGTTGACCTTAATTAAAATACATCAACTGTGTGTGTTACCGTGATGGTCTCTTTCCGGTGAGTCCGGAAGTGAACTGATGTTGGAGTTATGCTTGGCGCTTGAGTTGCTATAGGATCACTTCTTGATCATACTTTTATCGACCGTGCTTTGCCTTCTCTTCTCGCTCTCATTTGCGTATGTTAGTCGCCATATATGCTAGTAAACTTGCTGCAGCTCCACCTCATGCCTTTACCTTACCCATAAGCTTAAATAGTCTTGATCTCGCGGGTGCGAGATTGCTGAATCCTCGTGGCTCACGGATACTTCAAAACCAGTTTGCGGTGCCTATGTTACCGGCGGTGGCGCAACCAAGCTCAAGGAGGAGCTCGATGAAGATCTTGCCCTTTGTGTTGTTCGTTCTAGTTGATCAGTAGTGGAGCCCAGTTGGGGTCGATCGGGGACTGTTTGTCGCATTTGGGGTTCTTCTTTTATTTTTGGTTCCGTAGTCGGACCTTGATTGTACCTGGATGATGTAATGCCTTATTCATGTAATTGTGTGAAGTGGCGATTGTAAGCCAACTATGTATCTCTTTTCCTTATGTATTACATGGGTTGTGTGAAGATTACCTCACTTGCGACATTGCTTTCAATGCGGTTATGCCTCTAAGTCGTGCTTCGACACGTGGGAGATATAGCCGCATCGAGAGCGTTACACTTGACTTGTCGCTAAGATGTTTTCCGACAAGTTCAAGCAGTTGACTACAGTGAGACTTTCTCACTTGTAGCGATGCTAAGAGTCTGTTGGAATTGTATTAGCAGTTACTGCATTATTTATGAAATCTTGCAGATAGGATGTCAAAACATTGTTTCCTCGACAATTTTCTTGAGGAAAGGTTGCATGTCATACAACCAGAAGGTTTTTGTCAGTCCTAAAAGATGCTAACAAGTATGCAAAGCTCCAACAATCCTTCTAAGGACTGGAGTAAGCATCTCGGAGTTGGAATATACACTTTGATGAGATGATCAAAGATTTTGGGCTTATACAAAGTTTATGAGAAACTTGTACTTCCAAAGAAGTGAGTGGGAGCACTATAGAATTTCGATCGAAATGATGTAGAATTTCTAGAAAGCATATAGGGTTATTTGAAAAGTGTTTTGCAAGGAAAACACTGGATTAAGCTACTTGAACATTGAGCATCAAGATCTATAAGGATAGATCTAAATAAACGATAGTACTTTCAAATGAGTACACACCGTGACAAGATTTTGAAGGTGTTCAAAATAGATTAGCAAAGAAGGAGTTCTTGGCTATGTTATAAGGTGTGAGCATTGAGTAAGACTCAAGATCTGACCACGGCAGAAGAGAGAGAAAGTACGAAGGTCGTCCCCTATGCTTTAGATGTAGGCTCCATAGTATGCTATGTTGTGTACCGCACCTGAAGTGTCCCTTGCCATGAGTCAGTCAAGGGGTACAAGTGTGATCCAGGAATGGATCACAGGACAGCGGTCAAGGTTATCCTTAGTAACTAATTGACTAAGGAATTTCCTCAATTATGGAGATGGTAAAAGAGTTCGTCGTAAAGGGTTACACCGATGCAAACTTTGACACTAATCTGGATGACTCTGAGTAGTAGACCGGATTCGTATAGTAGAGCTGTTATTTGGAATAGTTCCAAATGGCACGTGGTAGCTGCATATAGGTGATGACATAGAGATTTGTAAAGCACATACGGATCTGAAAGATTCAGACCCGTTAACTAATAACCTCTCTCACAAGTGAGATATCATTAAACCCAATGGGTGTTGGATTCATTACAACCACATAGTGATGTGAACTAGATTATTGACTCTAGTGCAAGTGGGAAACTGTTGGAAATATGCCCTAGAGGCAATAATAAAATGGTTATTATTATATTTCCTTGTTCATGATAATTGTCTATTGTTCATGCTATAATTGTATTAACTGGACACCGTAATACATGTGTGAATAGATAGACCACAACATGTCCCTAGTGAGCCTCTAGTTGACTAGCTTGTTGATCAATAGATGGTCATGGTTTCCTGACCATGTACATTAGATGTCATTGATAGCGGGATCACATCATTAGGAGAATGATGTGATGGACAAGACCCAATACTAAGCATAGCACAAGATCGTGTAGATCGTTTGCTAAAAGCTTTTCTAATGTCAAGTATCATTTCCTTAGACCATGAGATTGTGCAACTCCCAGATACCGTAGAAATGCTTTGGCTGTGCCAAATGTCACAACATAACTCGGTGGCTATAAAGGTGCACTACGAGTATCTCCGAAAGTGTCTGTTGGGTTGGCACGAATCGAGGCTAGGATTTGTCACTCCGTGTGACGCAGAGGTATCTCTGGGCCCACTCGGTAATGCATCATCATAATGAGCTCAATGTGACTAAGTAGTTAGTCACAGGATCTTGCATCACGTAACGAGTAAATTGACTTGCCGGTAACGAGATTGAACGAGGTATTGGGATACCGACGATCGAATCTCGAGCAAGTGACGTACCGATTGACAAAGGGAATTGTATACGGGATTTCTTGAATCCCCGACATCGTGGTTCATCCGATGAGATCATCCTAGAACATGTGGGAGCCAACATGGGTATCCAGATCCCGCTGTTGGTTATTGACCGGACAGATGTCTCGGTCATATCTACATGTCTCCCGAACCCATAGGGTCTACACACTTAAGGTTCGATGACGCTAGGGTTATAGGGAAGTTTTGTATCTGGTTACCGAATGTTGTTCGAAGTCCCGGATGAGATCCCAAACGTCACGAGGAGTTCGGGAATGGTCTGGAGGTAAAGAATAATATATAGGAAGTGAGGTTTTTGTCACCGGAAGTATTACGGGTGTCACCGATAATGTACCGGGACCACCGGAAGGGTTCCGGGGTCCATCGGGAGGGGCCACAAGCCCCGGAGGCTTGCATGGGCCAAGAGTGGGAAGGGACCAGCCCCTGAGTGGGCTGGTGCACCTCGCACCAAGGCCCAAGGCGCAGCAAAGAGGAGAGAGGGGAAACGCTAGGCGCAGATGGTCCTAAGGCCCACCCTATGGTGCGCCCCCCTCTCTCCCCCTCTTGGCCGCCTCCCTCCATCCTATCTAGGGCTGCCGCCCCCTAGGGGTGGGAACCCTAGAGGGGGTGCACCCTCCTCCCCTCCTCCTATATATAGTGGGGGTTTTGGGGCTGCCAAGGACATGAGTCTCCCTCTCTCTTGGTGCAGCCCTACCCCTCTCCCTCCTCGTCTCTCGTAGTGCTTGGCGAAGCGCTGCTCGAGTGCCACGCTCCTCCATCACCACCATGCCATTGTGCTGCTACTGGACGGAGTCTTCCCCAACCTCTCCCTCTCTCCTTGCTGGATCAAGGCACGTGAGACGTCACTGGGCTGCACGTGTGGTTAACACGGAGGCACCGTTGTTCGGTGCATAGATCGGATTCGGCCGCGATCTGAATCGCTTCGTGTACGACTCCACCGACCGCGTTCTTGCAATGCTTCCGCATCAAGATCTTCAAGGGTATGAAGATGCACTCCCCTCTCTCTCATTGCTAGTTACTCCATAGATTGATCTTCGTGATGCGTAGAAAATTTTGAATTTCTGCTTTGTTCCCCAACACCCCGGTGCCGGTGCTGCTGGCCTCCCCAGCGGACTCCGCCCGCTGGGCGAGCTCGCTCTCCTCCGCAGCCGCCACTCTCGTCCTCCACGCCACCGGTGCTGCCAGCCTCCCTGGCAAGCTCCGCCTCCGCCGCCGTGGCAGTGATGTAGTCCAGCTCCGCTTGGGTGGTATCTTGGATGAGCAGCGGCTCGTCGTGGACATACCTCTTCGCCAAAGTGTCAAAGAACTCCTGCACCTGATCCGCTGGTGGCTCGGCCCAATTTGTGATGGGGCCGTGCGCATTGTAGTCCGGCATCATGGCTTTGATGTCAGTCTGGCGCGAGTTGTTGCTCAGCGGGACCACCCTCGTCGGGAACCCAAACAAGGGTCCCTTGGCGACCTCGCCGGCCTTCGCAGCCTTGTCGGACCTCTTGCCCTTGCCGTCGTGGTCCACGTCGAGCTGAAAGAGCCGCTGGTAGAAGTGGGCGTGCCCCATCACCGTAAATTTGTGATTCAGACCAGGGCGGAGCCTCATGATGTCAGCCGCATTCCTGAAGAGCCAGGTCGGCCTCCCCTTCTTATGCAGAGGATCGATTCGGTGGCAGATGAAGTCCGCCCAATCATCTCCAGGGTGAGTCCGGCAATGGTGAGGCGGTGAATCCTGGTGGTGGCGACCTTGAGCTTGTCATCCTGGGCGTCGACATCGCCCCAGTCGTTCCTGCGAACCGGCGCCTGGCGGACCTGGCAGAATTCCCGTGGGTCCTCCTCCTCAATCCAGCACCACCAACCCCTCCACTCTTCCCACCTCTCCTTCTGAGCTCCCTCTAGGTATGTCCCTTTGGACCTTGGGATCCAGGCTACACAACCGGAGATGGCGCCTCCCTTTTGGATTCGAGGATAAAAATAGTGGCGGAAAAGCGCCGTGTTGTGGAGCACTCCGGCGAAGCCCTCACAGAGATGGGCGAAAAGAGCCATGCACGCCACGGCATTTGGAGTGAAATCCAGAAGGTGGAAGCCGAAAGTGCGCATGACATCATTGAAAAATTAGAGAAGGGAGGGGTGTCGGTGTCAAAACCGGCGGATCTCGGGTAGGGTGTCCCAAACTGTGCGTCTAAGGCTAATGGTAACAGGAGGCAGGGGACACGATGTTTTACCCAGGTTCGGGTCCTCTCGATGGAGGTAATACCCTACTTCCTGCTTGATTGATCTTGATGATATGAGTTACAAGAGTTGATCTACCACAAGATCGTAGAGGCTAAACCCTAGAAGCTAGCCTATGATTATGATTGTTGTCGTCCTACGTTCTAAACCCTCCGGTTTATATAGACACCGGGGGCTAGGGTTACACAGTCGATTCTGAGAGAAGAAATCTACATATCTGAATATCCAAGCTTGCCTTCCACGCAAAGGAGAGTCCCATCCGGACACGGGACGAAGTCTTCAATCTTGTATTTTCATAGTCCAACAGTCCAGCCAAAGTATATAGTCTAGCTGTCCGAGGACCCCTTAATCCAGGACTCCCTCACTCGTCCTGGGCGGTCTTCATCTCCTCACAGGCCTGGCGGAACCAAGCCTGCGTCTCGACGATGCGCCCCTCGAGGTCCGCCTCCGCCTTGTCCACCGGTGCCATCCTGGACTTGGCCTTGTCCAGGCGGGCGCGGTGGAGTGCCTGGGGCTGCCGAAAGCTGGCGCTCGTGGCCTGGAGGAGCCGCTCTTCCTGGGAACCTCCGTCGTTGGTGCCCGGCTCGTCAACAACTTCAAGCCCGGCAGTGGCAAGCACCTCCTCGTCGAACACCTCTCCCTCGGTGGGCACCCTGGAGCTCGCCGTCACTGGGAGGTGGATGAACAGGTCGTCGCTCACCTTCAGGTACTTGCCCGAGCCAGAGGCAGCGGAGGAGGAAGGTTGGTCGTCAACCACCACCTCCTCAGCAGCAGCCTTGCCGGCCTCCCCGGCAGGCCCCTTGCCAGCCTCCTCAGTAGCAACCTTGCCAGGCTCCCCGGCAGACCCCTTGGCGGTGTCCTCAGTAGCATCCTTGGCGGCTTCCTTGGTAGCGATCTTCTCGGCCTCTGCCACGGCGTCCTTGGCGACATTATCGATGATAGTGTCTATGTCCTCCCGGTCTGCCAAGGGGGGATCTGGATATCGAGAAGGGGATGAGGCAAAGCCAAGACCAAGATTCAAAAACAAAAATAACAGGGACGGAAGGTGAGTGACTTACTGATGTCTACTACACAACCTTCTTCTTGTAGACGTTGTTGGGCCTGCAAGTGCACAGGTTTGTAGGACAGTAGCTAATTTCCCTCAAGTGGATGACCTAAGGTTTATCAATCCATGGGAGGCGTAGGATGAAGATGGTCTCTCTCAAACAACCCTGCAACCAAATAACAAAGAGTCTCTTGTGTCCCCAACACACCCAATACAATGGTAAATTGTATAGATGCACTAGTTCAGCGAAGAGATGGTGATACAAGTGCAATATGGATGGTAGATATAAGTATTTGTAATCTAAAAATATAAAAACAGCAAGGTAACTAATGATAAAAGTGAGCGTAAACGGTATTGCAATGATAGGAAACAAGGCCTAGGGTTCATACTTTCACTAGTGCAAGTTCTCTCAACAATAATAACATAGATAGATCATATAACAATCCCTCAACATGCAACAAAGAGTCACTCCAAAGCCACTAATAGCAGAGAACAAACGTAGAGATTATGGTAGGGTACGACACCACCTCAAAGTTATTCTTTCAGATCAATCTATTCAAGAGTTCGTACTAGAATAACACCTTAAGACACAAATCAACCAAAACCCTAATGTCACCTAGATACTCCATTGTCACCTCAAGTATCCATGGGCATGATTATACGATATGCATCGCACAATCTCAGATTCATCAACCAACATAAAAGTACTTCAAAGAGTGCCCCAAAGTTTCTACGAAGAGTCAAGAAAGCGTGTGCCAACCCCTATGCATAGGTTCATGGGCGGAACCCATGAGTTGGTTACCAAAACATACATCAAGTGGCACGTGATATCCCATTGTCACCACGGATAAACACGGCAAGACATACATCAAGTGTTCTCAAATAAAGACTCAATCGATAGGATAACTTCAAGAGAAACCCAATTCATCACAAGAGAGTAGAGGGGGAGAAACATCATAAGATCCAACTATAATAGCAAAGCTCGCGATACATCAAGATCGTGCCATAGAGAGAACACGAGAGAAAGATCAAACACATAGCTATTGGTACATACCCTCAGCCCGAGGGTGAACTACTCCTCCTCGTCATGGATAGCGCCGGGATGATGAAGATGACCACCGATGATGGGTTCCCCCTCGGCGAGAGTGCGAGCAGACTCGAGAGGTTTTGTGCCTCTGAGGCTTGCGGCGGCGGAACTCGATCTATCATTATATTCGATGTTTTTAGGTAGGCTTATATAGGCGAAAGAAGTCGGTCGGGAGGTGCTTGAGGGCCCACAAGATAGGCGGCGCCCGATGAGAGGGGCTCCTATCTCGTGGAGTCCTCGAGGAAATCTACATATCCGAATATCCAGGCTTGCCTTCCATGCAAAGGAGAGTACCATCCGGACACGGGACGAAGTCTTCAATCTTGTGTCTTCATAGTCTAACAGTCCGGCCAAAGTATATAGTTCGGCTGTCCGAGGACCCCTTAATCCAGGACTCTCGTGAAGCGGTTTTATCGGCACGTATTATCGAAGCAGAGATCGTGTCCTCTTATCGCGAGATCCTCATCAATATAGACGTGGGTAACCCAACCGTGCCATCAAACGTGGCGTTTGGGGAATAAGCAATTTTAGCGCGAGGGGGGGGGGGTGCACAGGATATTCGCTGCCTTTATAAGGGGAGGAGAGTCTTCCCCTTCACCCACGCCCTTTCGTATTCATCCATTCCTTTCTGCCCGAGCCCTAGTGCCCGAGCGTTTCTCTTCTTCGCCCAAAAAAGGCTTCGCGAAGATGTCCGGATCTGGAGCAAGAGGCAAGTGGATGGCCTCTACCGTCCGGGAGAAGGACATCAAAAAGCTTCGGGGGGCCGGGTATCTGGCCAAGAGAATTGGCCACCGTCTTCCCACGGCTGGACAGATAGTCCCCACCCCGAAACCCCATGAGAGGGTGGTATTTCTCCCTCATTTTGTCTGCGGGCTAGGGTTTCCCCTCCAACCATTTGTTCACGGCGTCATGTATTATTACGGGATTGACTTCCATGATCTATCCCCAAACTCCTTTCTCAACATTTCAACATTCATAGTCGTGTGCGAGGCCTTTCTCCGCGTTCCACCGCACTTCGGCTTATGGCTGAAGGTTTTTAACGTAAAGCCAAGGTAGTGAGTGGCGAGCATGCCGAATGCGGAGGCGACATGGTGAGAAAGATGCCCAATGTCACATGGCCGACAGGGACTTTCAATGATTCCGTCAAAGAGTGGCAGTAGTAGTGGTTCTACATCACCGAGCCGCGTGACAAGGAGTGGACCACCATTCCGGAGTTCAGATCCGGTGCCCCCCTGCGACTTACGTCATGGCACGAGAAGGGCCTGAGCTGGGCTTCGTCTGACGAGCTATCAGAGCTCCAGATGCACGTCCAAGACATGGAAGACAAGAGCGTCAAGCTCATCAATGTAGTCCAGGTGATGCTAGTTCACCGGATTCTACCATGTCAACATCGAGCTTGCAATTTATGGGAGTTCGATCCGGCCAAGCACCAGACCCTGCTAGAGCTCTTTGGCTCTACTCACAAGGACATCTGGAAGGTGCTTTTCAAGTCCGACAAACCATGGCCGGACTCCACCGAGGATCGCGGATATCAACTATCCCGCCCCGCATGTTCGGTAAGCAACTGAATGTCTGATAATTCATACATTCTGTCCGTACATCCTCAGAGAGATACTTAACGTATTTCCCATCATTTTTCCTAGGGCTGGGCGAAGAAGGCGGGGCGGATCTATTGTCCTGCCCCTCTACCAGAAGAACCGGCCAGCCCACTTCTGACGGAGATGCTGGTCAAGGCGCCATATAAAGCGCCGAAGAAGAAGGCCGAGAAGGAGGCCAAAAAAGACAAGGGGTGGCCTTCGTCGCCATGGTACCCTGGAGACGAAATCCGAAGACTCTAATGGGCGTTCTTCCTACGAAGAGAATGGGGAGGAGGAGGACGAATCCCCCGCAGGGGGAAAGAAGAAAAGAACGGCCTCCAGTTCTTTGGAGGCCGATTCGCCTAAGAGGGAAAAAACTCTTCTTCAAGAGGAGTCCACCGGCGCCACCGATAGAAGCCCGGAGTGGGAACCCAGGGCCGAGCCCCTGGTGAACTCGTAAGTATAAAATCCAAACACGCTCATGCGTCCGGCCTTATCATGGCATCACATTCTAATCTGAGCCGTGTTTCTCTTTTTCCGTCTGGCGAAGCCCCGCGCCGTGCAATCCTCGTCAGAGGATCTGCTGGGTTCAGATGCTATGGGGAGCGGGACACTCCTGAAGGCCTCTTCCTCCAAACATAGGAACGAAACCAAGGTTTTGCCCCCGAAGGACCCAGGCCACAGAGGGGGGGAGAAGGTCGCGAAGGTGGCGCCAGGAGGCCGTACTTCCGGGGCCGATTACACGGGAGAGAAAAATCCCGTGGGTGTCGATAGCGAGGGTCATCTTGAATCCGGACCCAAGCCGGACACTATTGTGGAGACCCATAAGGTCCCCGAGTCCCATCCACTGGCCGCCTCTGTCCAACCAGGGGCGCCGGGTACTTTATTGGCGGCGCTGCAGGGTGCCTCCATCGTTGATGAACACTGTGCCCTCATGGGTGCGGTAATTGAGAAGATTCAGTCCGCTGAGAGTGGGTGACGAATCTGTGTCACCTCATAAGAGGCTTTGAGGTATGTTTACGAGTTTCTAGGAGAATGTCATGGTATAGATAGTAGCCCACGATACCTTTGTTCGGTGAAATAGAGAACCGGACAGGGGATCAAATTCATGTTCGCAGGAGACTCACTTGATGATATTTATCACCCTGTTTAACCAGCAGGCATCTATAGCGAATGCGGCCTCTCAAGCTTGAAGTATCGAGCAGAGGCGTAGTCTGAAGCGGGCCAAAGGAGAACTTGGCCAAGTGAAGAGACACCTGGGGGATAATCAAGGTATATAGAAACCTTGTTTATACAGCACAAAAGGATGAGTGTGCATGATAACAATTTTTTGATAATGTGCTCTAGGGGCGTCGGCCGAAATTGAGGCCTTGAAAAAGGCTGTGGCCGAAGCCAAGAAGAAAGCAGCCACGGAGCAGATGCTCCGTGAGAAGCAAGAGGCCAGGGTTATTGAGGCTGAGCGAGAGCTTCAAGAGGACTTATGACGTGAGACCTTGGGCGAGTTTAGCGAGGAAAGGATCCGAACTCTCCCAGGCTCGCCAAGCCGCAAGTGATGCCCGGGGGGAAGCCCAAGGTGCCCTGAAGGTAATCGAGGAGGTGAGGAAGATTGCGGCTGGTGAGGCTTTTTCTGTAAAAAGCAAGTATAGGGGATGAGAAAATCGAATTTGACAATCTTGAGTTTTGATGTATACAACGGTGTTTGCGGAGCTGCCGTGCAGCATATCTGATGCCGCCCAATTCTATCGAGCCGAAGGGGGGAATACTGTGGATAAGCTCTTCTGGATGCGGTATCTGGCGCCGAATTATCCAGTGCCTTTCTCCGATCAGCTGAAGCAACTAGTCGAGCTGCACAAGGCGGCCGAATTAGCCATGAAGGATTTAATTATCCGGCTGTGGCCTGCTGAGCCGATTCCAAGCAGCTACTTCGGGCTCGTGAAGCGGCTTGTAGGTGCCTGCCCTCGACTCGAAGTCATCAAGCGATCGGTCTACATAGAGGGTGCGCGAATGGCCTTTGCCCGTGCCAAGGTTCATTGGGGGAAGATGGATGCGGAGAAGCTGATGAGGGAGGGACCGCCGGAGAGGAAGGAGCACCGCAAGCCCGAACTGTATTATGAAGATGTATTGAAAGCAGCCCGCCTTGCGGCGGAGCAATGCACCAAGTGATGACGCCATGTACCTAGGCTAGGGTCATGGACCTGTCCAAAGTACCCTCCCCTAGGACATCTCTACAAGAAACTACCTTTCAGTCGACCTGGAAGGATCCCACTCGACGGACACGAAGACACTCGACCATGAAGCCACTCACTCGACCACCAGGAGATCTAGGGTCACTCTGCACCCAAACAGTCTGTTATTAAGTAGTCTTTATGGTCATCATAGCACTTTATGTAGGGCATTACCAGCAACGCCAGGTGAGGGAGTCCTGGACTAGGGGGTGTCCGGACAGCCGGACTATCATAGTCAGCCGGACTCCAAGACTATGAAGATACAAGATTGAAGACTCCGTCCCGTGTCTGGATGGGACTTTCCTTGGCGTGGTAGGCAAGCTTGGCGATACGGATATGTAGATCTCCTACCATTGTAACCGACTCTGTGTAACCCTAGCCCTCTCTGGTGTCTATATAAACCAGAGGGTTTTAGTTCGTAGGACAACAACCATTACAACAATCATACCATAAGCTAGCTTCTAGGGTTTAGCCTCCTTGATCTCGTCTTAGATCCACTCTTGTACTACCCATATCATCAATATCAATCAAGTAGGAGTAGGGTTTTACCTCCATCGAGAGGGCGAACACAGGTAAAAACATCGTGTCCTTGTCTCCTGTTACCATCCGCCTAGACGCTTGAGTTTGGGACCCCCTACCGAGATCCGCGGTTTGACACGACATTGGTGCTTTCATTGAGAGTTCCTGCGTGCCGTCACCGATAGGAAGGATGCCTCTTCCGTCTTCAAGGGCGGTATCTTCGCCAAAGGCCTTGGCATGCCGAAACTATCCGGCTAGGTGGTTTTCTCATGACCGCCCGTTCAGCCACCGCTTCGACAATGACCTCTCAGGTCGTCAAAAGCAATCTTCACGTCAGCTCGGAATTCCCCGAGCGGCTGGATCCAATAGAGCTCTCGTCCGTAAACGAGCTCTTGGATCGCATCGCTCCTACAGGAGTCGCTTCGGACTACTGATCAGATTGGGCTTAAAACCGATCTGAGAGAGATTAACTCTCCCCAGGTCACCCACCACGTTGTAGTGGTAGAGGAACAACGCGGCGACTCTTCTCCTGTATTGAAAACTAGTCATGTCCGGGCTCCCAAACCCTCCATGCCGGATTCCCGCGGAGGGACGGACTTCAAGCACTGAACCTAAAGTCAGGCATCGGACTGGACTCGTTGGACAACATCCAGCAATCCAAGCTTCCAAATTTGGAAACTTTTCGGCCCTTGAGCCTCGAGATGGGTAGGGTTCCGGACTTAATTCCACCCACCCGCCCAGACATATCCGATCTATCTCTAATCCGGCAAGAACCCGCTGAAATAGTACATCATTACTGGGCCAGATTCCTCCTGGTTATGGACAGGATAAAGGACTGCCGAGAGGAAAACACAATCTCAAATTTTTGCAATAATTGCACGGACGAGGGAATCTTGAATGCCGTCCGCCGTCATGAAATTACGCGCCGCCGACTGGCGTCCATAATCTGAAAATCTTGTGCGATGGAAGTTTCGGAAAACCGAAAATAAGTTTTGGGACAATCCAGCCCGAATACAACCCTAGTCCGCAACAAAGGGTGCATTACACTCGGCACGGTACAAAACCAAAAGCAAAAACCCCATAAAGGGCAAGGAACCGTCTTGGAGGGATGGCTTAGCGGACCTGTAAAACTCACAAGATGAGAGGCGCCACACCAACACATAGCCTTGAGCATGTTGGATACTACGGCGGTGGCCAAAAGTGGCGAGAGCTTCTAGCCCGAAAACCACTCCAACAATACCGATGCGGTATCAACGATGTTCGAGACTTTCGCATCAAATAATATGCGGAAGCGAACAATCCATGACCTCGCGAAGTCTACCAAGTAGCAACAACAAATCCATGGGCGACACGGCCATCACCTTCAGCGCCGGCGGCGAACCTAAATTCGAACAGCCCGAGCACCAGCCGCATTGGTCCTTAGTCCAATAGTGGGCGACTTTCGACTAACCAAGGTACTCATGGATGGCGGCATCGGTTAAACCTCATCTCGAGAAACTCTTCAAAAATGGAAATAGGTGGAGCCGTATTGGCGAAGCAGCACAACCTTGGAGGAATAATCCCTAGGCAGGAAGCGCGCTGCACGGAAAAATCACACTTGATGTGGTGTTGGCTCACCGGACAATTACAGGTCGAAGAAGTCACGTTCCAAGTGGCCCGTTCAACAGCGGATATCCGCTATATTAGGGCGAGAGGCATTCACAATTTTTCAAGCCGTACCCCATTATGGGTACATGAAGCTCAAAATGCACGGGCCGGCGGAATAATCACTCTCGTTAGTGATCCGGACATAGCACTCCGCGAAAACAATCTCGCCGCGATTAGCCACGGAGGCACTATCAAAGCCCTAGCGGCAGAAGAACTCACCACGCTGCGCTCACGGTGAATAGGGACGATGTGATACTCGATAAGAGATCCAAGTCCACCTCCTTTAAACCAGCGGACGAAATAGTAAAATTCCAGGTCCACCAGCGGACCCGACAAAGACGGCCTCCATCGGGCGCGGTTGAACCACGATGTAGGCGCGCCTTTGCAAGAATTCGCCGGGAAAATTGGGACATCTTTGCTGGCACCCTTCCGGATATGCCGGGAATCCCCATGATTGGCGAGAACACAGCCTAAACATCCTAACAGATTCAAGCACATCAAATAGGCCCTTGACGATTTTCCGAACCCAAAAGGCAGGCAATGGGAGAAGAGCTAGCCAAACTATTGGAAGCGGATTCGCCGAGACATCAAACATCCGGATTGGCTAGCAAACTTGGTAATGGTACCAAAGAAGGATAAATCCTGGCGCCTATGCATCGATTTTAAAGACCTCAACAAGGCCTGCCCAAAGGATCCCTTCCTCCTCCCCCGCATCGACCAAATAATCGATGCTACTGCAGGGCATGATTCATTGTGCTTCCTTGACGCATATTCTGGCTACCATCAAATCAAAATGGCGGAAGCAGACCAAGCCGCAACGGCATTCATTACTCCATACGGACCATTCTGCTTCAACACGATGCCCTTCGGACTCAAAAACACCGGCGCAACATATCAGCGCATGATTCAGACATGTTTGGTTACCCAGATCGGCAAAATAGTAGAGGCATACATAGACGACGTAGTCGTCAAAACCAAACACGTCGGGACTCTAGTAGACGATTTGAGGCTAACATTCGACAACCTCCGAGCATATGACATCAAGCTGAATCCGGAAAAATGCGTTTTCAGCGTACCAGCCGGAAAGCTCCTGGGCTTCATTGTATCCGGTAGAGGAATTGAAGCAAACCCAGCCAAAATCCAGGCTCTGTCACAGCTAGATATTCCAAAAGACCTCAAACAAATACAAAAATTGACTGGAAGTGTGGCGGCTCTAAGCCGCTTTATCTCCCGTTTGGGAGAAAAGGCATTGCCCCTCTATCGCCTCCTCGGGCCTTTTGAACACTTTGAGTGGGCGGATGCTGCCTTCTTAGGACTCAAAGAAATAAAAGCCATATTGGCAACAAATCTGGTCTGGCTGCGCCTAACTTTGGGCGAACCAATGCTGTTATACATCGCGCGACACATCAAGTTGTAAGCGCCATACTCGTCGTGAAACGAGAGGCGAGAAGGGCATAAATTCCCTCTTCAAAAACCGGTGTACTACGTATCCTTTGTTTTAACTCCTGCAAGTCCGTTACCGCACTATCAAAAGATAGCGTGTCACGGTGTTCATGGCATCTCGGAAGCTCGAAACTACTTTCAAGAGTGTTCGATAACGGTGGCTTACGAAGTACCCCTCAACGACATTATAAACAACAGCGACGCGATGGCAGGATTGCAAAATGGGCCATTGAGCTCTTACCATTCGATATAACTTACAAACCTCGGCGAGCTATAAAGTCACAAGTTTTGGCTGACTTTGTCGCTGAGTGGACGAGCGAACTCCTAAAAGTACGGCGCATACTCAATGGATTATGCACCCGGCGGCTCCAAAATGTTGGCGGATTGGGGGCTAGCGTCGTATTGACGTCCCCAACCGGGACACCGTCCAATCGTGCCGAGATAATGTAAGCGGACTTCAACAACGCGGCGAATCTGAGGCCCTTTTACATGGCCTCCGGATGGCAATCTCCATGGGCATTTAACGCCTAGAGGTGCGAGGACTCAAACCTCGCAATATCCCAAGTAAATGGAGACTTTGGCGCCAAGGATCCGAAAATGGCAGCTTATCGTAGCGATGTCCTCAAAATGTCAGCTCGGTTTGAAGGACTTGAATTCACCACGTAGCCGGGATAATAACCAAGCAGCCGGCGTGTTGGCGCATCGGCGCAAAAGCGTGGCGCTGTCCCTCGAACATCTTCACGAGCGGCTCTTTAAGCCATCCGTACTATGGGAAGAGGAGTCCGGAAATAACAAACCGGAAGCAGCCGCACCAACCGACACAAAACAATCTGACATAATTGGCGAGTCAGCCGATGAAATAACACCTTCAGCCCACGACATAATGGCAGTAATCGCCCCGTGGACAGAGCCATTCCTAGCCTACTTGGTTAGGCAGGAACTTCCCGAAGATCAAAATGAGGCCCATTTGCATAGTTCGGCGATCCAAAGCCTACAAGGTCCATGAGGAGAACTCTATAAGAAAAGCACAACCGAGTCCTTCAAAGGTGTATCATCGAAGAGGAAGGCGAAACCTTACGGCTGAAATTCATGCGGACTAGGCGGACACCACGCCGCAGCTCGGGCCCTTGTAGGAAAGGCATTCCGTCTGATATTTTATTGGCGAGGGCCGGGCATATCTTTCGAGTTAGTCCAAAGATCGTCGGTTGTCGGCTCTTTGCTAATCGAGCCATATGCCACCCACCGCCCTCAAAACTATACCCATTACGGCGTCATGATGCAGGGGCTTAACGCAGTTGGACCCCTTAAAGGGGAACCCACAAACAAGCGTACCTATTGGTCATGGTGGATAAATTCACCAAATGGATAGAGGCCAAGCCAGTTAAAACGGAAGAGTCCGGACCAGTGATAGACTTCATATCCGGGGTAGTATACCGTTATGGTGTCCCCCATAGCATCATCACCGATAACGGCACGAACTTTACGGTCGACGAGGTTAAATCATGGTGCAAAAATATGGGCATTAAGCTCGATTACGCTTGATCTATCATCCTCAAACCAGCGGTCAAGTGGAGCGAGCAAATGGTCTAATAATGGCGGCATCAAACCCGGACTAGTTTGGTCCCTTACGAAATCGACATGCCTTTGGGTAGAGGAGCTCGACCGTACTCACGGGGGCTGCGGACAACGCCCAACCGTACTACGGATTCACACCATTTTTATGGTATCACGGTGCGAAGCAGTTTTGCCTGCGACATCATTCATGACTCACCTCGAGTGCGCATGTACAAAGAAAGAGAAGCCCGGCTGGATCGGCGGGACAGCTTGGGCGCGATGGAGGAAGAAGCGGCGTCGCAAAGGCTCGTTCCGCATTCTATCAGCAGCAGGCTCGAAGATACCAGCAGAGAAGCACGGGCGAAGACTTACAATGTCGGCGAACTAGTTCTACGCCTGCCGGACAAGAAAAAGGACAAGCTCAAGCCCAAATGGGAAGGCCCCTTCATTATCGATCAAGTCTTGACCGGCGGAGCGTACCGTCTCAAATCGTCGGACAACCGACTCGAACCGAACCCATGGAGCGCAGCCCGCCTCCGAAGATTCTATGCCTAGCGCCAGACTAAGAGTTCGTCCCCTTCCCCCGTCCAAATTTTTACACTTCAGCTGTCTTTTGTTTCTCTTTTTTCTCTCACCCCTATTCATCTTAGCCCTAAAAGGCCTACTTGCGCATTGTTCGCACACAATTGATGTGCTATCCGCACTCATTATACCTAGGGGCTTCTTTGCGGAAGCTTAATTATAAGGGCTTCATGCCCCGACAGCGTGTCAAACTTCCACGTGTACCTTTTATTCACCATTATATGCATCGATATGACTTAAGTTTTGGCCAAGCTGGGTTTGCTGGCTCCTGTGCTTACCCCTCGTTCCGATTGTTTGGCTAGGAGGCAAAGGGGCGGATGTGTACCTCAGGACTGGGTGAAGCGAAAGCTAAGCGTTCTTAAGGGAATATTCGGTCGGTGAGTTGAAAGATGATTTTTACCAATTTATTTATCTGCCCCGGATGTTTTCCTGCTCTTTTCATGATGCGGACATGCACTTTAGGGCATGCCTCCGAGAAAAGGAACCCTTAGCGGAACTATTCTCCTGGAAGATGTTTCTTACTAACCATGTAATATAACATAACTAGTTGGGCACTTATGCGATAAAGCACCGATGACCCCTCGCTGGTCTCCATACATGCCCGGTTGTTTCTTAACGAGAAGGTATTCGGACACACTCCGGACTCTAGGGTCCCGAGGTTGAAGCGAAAAAGGTCGGCAAAGACAAGCGATCTACAATCCGGCTAGAAGGCATTTTACATGTCATTTTAAAATACATTGTCAAATCAATGTTGTATTCCTCCACAATCCCGTCTAACAGGCTGTCTAATTTCTGATCCCGTTAGGAAAATTTAGCGGCCAACTCTACTTGGCGTACACTAAACTCACGAGGATCTCCTTCCCATCGGGCCCCACAGTCCGACCTCGGCCATATGGTTGGGATCCGCCTTCTTGTACCGCGTCTTCACCATGGCCCAGGCCTCCCCAGCACCTTGGCAGCAGGCGAAATCTTCCATAAGCAGGAAGCTGCTGCACTCCACAAGCTTCTGCAAGCTCTCCAAGGCCCTCGGGTAGGGAGAGGGATGGCCATAAAGCACAGACGCGCCGCTCATTGCACTGCCGAACTTCGTTCGAGAAGTTGCACCAGCTCGGGAAGTTGATCACCCGTTGATACGGTCATCTCCTCCATGAGGCGACACTGTGAGTACACCTACAGACATATTTTGTCAATTGACTTCCTCGCCGAATTCTTCTTTTCAAAGGAGTTCGCTCAAGCACTTACTATAGACGCCGCGATGAAGCCACTGATTCTCCTTAACGGAGCTAGACAGCTCGGCCCGAACACCTTTCAGCTGTTCTCCAAGCTTGGCGTGGGCATCCTGGAGCTTGTTCCTTTCCTGCTGCACCCTCGTCAGCACCCTCTCGCTTGACCTTCAAGCTGGCGCATAGTTCTTGCCTGTCCGGATCTGTCGGCAAGCACACTGCAATGTCATTGTTAGACTTGCGCGCATGCCGCACACCACTTATCTTTAAAAAAATAATGTGTTACCAGGAGGGGTCTCGGTGTTTCCTCCTGCGGCAGCCAGTGCGGCCTCAAGTTGGGCCTTACACTCCTGCAGCTCCTGAGACAGTTGGGTATTCTTCTTTGTAAGATCCTGCATTTAAAATGATCCTTAAATCAGTTAATATAACTACTTTAAGTCTCGGGGGCTACTGGCATATACAACTATTACAATCTCTTACCCGTATGTCTTTTACATACTGCTCCGTGGCTCTGGTCAAACCATCTTGCAGCACGGAGTCTGCGTCCCAGCGTTAAAGGCATTCAACGCCTCGGGGAAACGCGCGTCACGAAAAAACTGTCGTGGCGCTTTGTGGTTCATGGCGCTCTCCACCTCAGACTCTGTGGCGGACAGTCTGTCGGCATCCACCGTTGGAGGAGTATCCGGCTCGCGCCTTGCGCTCGCCTCCCCCTCCAAACCAGGTGCTGGAGCTTGGCTGGTAGAGGTTGGGTTGGCAACCTCTACGCCCGCAGTCCGGCGGGCACTTTTTCTCCTACAAAAGTCATGAGCATTCAAACACTTCCTAGGAACGTTGCTCTAAATAACGAACCGTGAGATATACCGTTGCGGCGACGTTTTAATCTGTGCCACGCACCTCTTCCGCCTACTGGGCCGGACTGACCCTTGTTGGTCAGCTGCCGCGGGCTCGGCTTCCCGCCTTGAAGGCGCCTCCTACAAAACACCATCGTATACGGTGGTCAGAAATGAGTAAGGAAGAAATAATGGTGTCAGGACTTCGGTCACAATCACCTGGGAAGCCGGATATAGGCCGGGGTAGTCAGCCGTAATGGCGACTAAAGCATTATCCATGCTGAGTTGGTGGAACATCCCGTCGATTAGCTCCACCTTTATGTCCGGGTCCTCTTCGGAGGCCGGATCCTGGGATCTCTCTGGATCCTTGGGTTGCAGAGCTGGACTAAGCATGCCCTCCATGACCCGACGCAGCTCCTGCGTCGAAAGCATAATATAAGAAACTTAAACTTTGAAAGCATGGGTCGGGCACATAAAGTGTTCGCTTACCCAACGTCGAGGGCTATTCATGGAGAACCCATTCAACGGGCTCGTTTGGAGGAAATCCTCCTTCTCCCCCTTGTACAGGCCGGACAGGGTCTTCGCGAGTCCTCGGCGATCCGGCCCTTTGCGGCCATGACGGGTGGCATCGTCCTCCCGTTGAAATCCCACATATGGTGGCCTGTATTGCAGCGGCTGCACCCCGCATAATGCCGCGTTGCCATGACTCAATCATGGTTAACCCGGAATGGGCGATAACCTTATCCGGCCCATCAAATAATGGGCGCTCTTGTCTTCCTCCGGTTGGGGGCTCGTGGGCGCCCGGCTAAGCGTTCTTCAGAGGAGCATTCTTGAACTCCGGGAGGCCGATCCGAACAGGGTCCGACAGCGGGCGTCTTCTACGTAAACCATTACGAAGGGCAGTCTTGGACGCCTTCTTAGGGGTTCGGATGGATATCCGGTCCGGCGATGCGCCATATTCGGCACCGCCCGCTTGATATATGGACCCCTCGTGAGAGCGGGAACAAGGCAACAACCTCTTCCATAGCGCCAAAATGGGGCTCGGCGCCCGAAATAGCTCGCAAAGACCACGTAACCCGATATGCGGGATAGGCGGGCGTGAGGTGATGGAGCTGAAGTCCGTAGAACTCCGAGGCCAGCGGAGGAGCGGATGTATAGGAAATCGGGCCCCTTATCGGATAGGGGAATGAAGCATACCCGCTCCCTTTGTTGGGACTTGGGGTAGCCTCCGCTTGCTTCCCACCTTGGTAGGTGGCCAACCCGGCTCGAACCAGAACCATGAAGGCGGAGGAGATATCCCTCGCTTGGGCGTCACCAGCTCGTTGTGCGAGACAGAACATCTCCTCCAATCTCCTAGCGGAGGTGGGGCCGAGAGAAGGAGCCGCGTCGACGGTCCATGATAGAATGGATTTTTGGTCGGAAGCGCTCCGATGAGTACTCGCGGAAGGAGGATGGTGTGGTTTGGATCTGGATTCTTGCCTCTCTTATAGGCAGATTATTTGCGTAGCTAGGGGGTAAAACATAAAAGATACCCTGGCTTTTCGCATCCGTGCGACGCGTGGAAGAAGGCCATTATTGGGCGTGGAAGCCAAGAAGCGCGACATTGATAAGGAAGCCGGACAACTGTTAAGCGGTACATGGAACTTAAGAAGAACCCGCCTTAACGCGAAGACTACATCTGTATTTGGACTTATCGTCATTGAAGCCTGGTTAAGAGACTCTTGAGGAGTCTGGACTAGGGGTTGTCCGGACAGCGGACTATCATCGTCGGCCGGACTCCAAGACTATGAAGATACAAGATTGAAGACTCGTCCGTGTCCGGATGGGACTTTCCTTGGCGTGGAAGGCAAGCTTGGCGTACGGATATGTAGATCTCCTACCATTGTAACCGACTACTGTGTAACCCTAGCCCTCTCCGGTGTCTATATAAACCGGAGGGTTTTAGTCCGTGGGACAACAACCATTACAACAATCATACCATAGGCTAGCTTCTAGGGTTTAGCCTCCTTGATCTCGTGGTAGATCCACTCTTGTACTACCCATATCATCAATATCAATCAAGCGAGGAGCAGGGTTTTACCTCCATCGAGAGGGCCGAACACAGGTAAAAACATCGTGTCCCTTGTCTCCTGTTACCATCCGCCTAGGCGCTTGAGTTAGGGACCCCCTACGAGATCCGCTGGTTTTGACACCGACACGGGCCTTAATGTACTTTAAACCCTGCATAGCGAGGGCGGAGAATGCAGCGAGACTCTATATAAGCCACCCTCCTCCTCAGTGTAAAGGGTTCGCACCCCTGTAACTCATACGCATATAATCCGGTCGACCGCCTCCGGGCTCCGAGACGTAGGGCTGTTACTTCCTCCGAAAAGAGCCTGAACTCGTAAATCCCTTGCCTATACAACTACTCCATAGCTAGGATCTTGCCTCTCCATACGTACCCCCTTATTCTACTGTCAGGCTTACAACCACGACAGTTGGCGCCCACCGTGGGGCCTGTGTCTTAGCGATTATTGGAGAAGTTGCAATCGTTTCGACGACCTTCATCATGGTTTTTGGCGGAGTTTTGGTTGAGGGCCGCGAGATCCGTTTTGGCGCGCTCACGTTCATCGCCGACGACTCCGCTTGGCCGGGAGGCTCCACTCGACACCAGCGCTCCCGATCAGCGAGGCAATGCACTTTCGGCGTGTGTGCGCGGCATCCTCTTCGCGACAACCGTCGGCCCGTGTCGGTCGACTCTGTGTAGCCGTCCTCCTCCCGTCTCCGCCGGCGCAAGCACTCCGGTCGGTCGAGACTTGCGGTGGGTGAAGCGCACCATAGCCCGCCAGTTAGCCACCCCAGTCGCGGCGGTCGAGCAAGCGAATCTCTCTGGCCTGTTCAAGCGGCTCCGTAGAAGCTGCATCCAGTGCCACAGCGGTGATCGGCGGCGGAAGTCACGATGGTCGATGACATTTGTGGCCTTGGTGAATTAAGCTTCTGATAAACCTATGTTAATGATGCCCGCGTCACGATGGTTACTGTTGCTAATCTCATGTTAGTTCGAAACCGATTCAAATTCAAATTCAAAATCAAATCAAACGGTAAATTTTCAAATGTTATGGGACAAATAAATCCTAAGTCCTAATGGTGGAGGAACCACATTTTTGTAAAAAGATTTAAAGCTTTGAAATGATTTAAACAGTAGCAAAACAACTATTTGAACGACTTTGGTATTTTATAAAATACTAGACTATTTTATATCAGGGTAAAACTTTTTATAGTAGTGGATTGTTCTGAAACATTATTTTAGGGGCTATAGATATATTTTACTAAATTAAAATTTAATTTTTAACTAAAATAAAACAAAGAAGAAAAATACGAAAAGGTAAAAAGAAAGGAATAAAACAACCCCCCCACTGGGCCACTCGGCCCAGTTGCTAGCTAGGCCAAACCCCAGGCCGGCCCACCCCCTGCCTACTAACCCCTCCCTCCGAAACCCTAAGCTATCGCCCCACTTCCCCCACCCCCCTCTCGCTTCTCCCCTCGATCCAATGCATGTCAGGCTGCGACCAGCGTCGCCTCTCGACCAGCGGCGCTTGCCATTTGGACTCGCCTGGCCTTTGCTGCTGGGTACCTGCGTCGCGGAAGCCACCCGCCGGAGATCGCAACCTCGCTGGCCTGCTTCCTCTCCATCATACTGTCGTCCCGACATCCTCCTGCGCCCTTGCCTCGAACCACCCAACCATGGTGAGGCCCCGGCCTCCTTACCCTCGCTTCGCCGTCGTCCGCACCGCACCACGACCACCACCATCCGCCCAGCCCTCCTGCGGCGGCTGCTCTGCGCCTGCAGCAGCGTACAAGCCCTTCACCGCACCCGTGGCCCACGCCGCCCGGGACTCGCCTCCGTCGCCCTGCTCCCTCCGCCCGCGCCGCCCTGCGGACGCGATCCCTTACCGTCTGCGTCGTCGCCTTCCCTTGGCGAAGCATCGCTCGCTTCGCCATCCCCACAGTAGCCACGAGGCAGCGTGGACGGGCGCCCATTGCTTGATTCGAGTTGCGCCCGACGCCCGCTAGCGCCTGAACCCATTATGGCCCCTAGGGCCAAAGACAAGGGGGCCCCGCCCCAGAATGTTTTAATAAAAAAAAGAAAAGGGAAATAAAGTAAAAATGAATTAATAAAATTAATTAATTAGTAAATTAATTAAGTTAATTAATACTATTTAATTAATCTAATTAACCTGTTAGTTTAATTAAACAGTAATTAGTTTAACCTAAACCTAATCAACCAAGCGATTGTATGGCGAATTGGGTCCCACTAGGCCCTGCGTCGACAACACTGATCGACACCTCTGTTGATTGATGATATCATGCTGACGTCATACTGATGCAGTAATGCCATTTTCTAATAATGATTTATAAATGGAATTAAATCTTTAAAAATTAGTATAAAATAAACCGTAATTCGGATGAAAATGTTTTGTATGTGAAAGTTGCTCGAGCGGCGAGGCGAATCCGGATCGTAGCCCATAAATCGCCACACATACCTAGCATAGGGAACCATAACTTTCCCCTCTGGTTCACCTGTCCAAAAACGCGAAACACCGGGGATACTTTCCCAGATGTTTCCCCCTTTAGTCGGTATCACCTACTACCGGGTTAGGGCACACCAAACACCGCGTATTGTCTTGTTACGCTTTGTGATGCTCTGATTGCTCTGTTATTTATTGTGTTCCCTCTCTGTTACTTCTTTCCGATAAACCCCGAGACTGCCGGCGACCCCAGTTCGACTATGGTGTTGACGACTCGTCCTTCTTGCCAGTGCAACCAGGCAAGCCCCCCCCTTGATCACCAGATATCGTCTATTCTTCTCTATACTGCCTGCATTAGAGTAGTGTAGCATGTTACTATTCGGTTACTCCTATTCTGTTGCATAGCCTATCATTGTTGCTACAGTCATTGATACCTTACCCTCAATCCTAAATGCCTAGTATAGGATGCTAGTTTATCATCATTGGCCCTACATTCTTGTCAGTCTGCCTTGCTATACTATCGGGCCGTGATCACTCGGGAGGTGATCATGGGTATATACTATACATACATATACTATCTGAGATGGTGACTAAAGTCGGGTCAACTCGTTGAGTACCCATAAGTGATTTCGATGTGAAATTTGAAAGGGACAGTGGCTCCATCCCGGTAGAGGTGGGCACAGGTTCCCAGACGGCCCCATTTATTACTATGTGGCGGAGGCGGCAGGCGAGTTGAGACCACCTAGGTGAGAGGTGGGCTGGCCCTTGTCGGCGTTCGCGGTTGCTTCATAATAACACGCTTACGAGATCTTGGTATTTGATCGAGTCGGCCAGCGGCGATAAGCACTAAGCCAACTCTGGCGGGAGCGAGTTATGGGCACCCGGCGTGCGTGGTATCGGCGAAGCCTTCTTGGCGCGTCGTGACCGGCGGCCTGTATTTGGGTTGGACTGCGTTAGCATAACTTCCTTTGTAATAGAGGTTGCTAGGTGTGCTCACGGGCGCGTCATAGCGTCGCAGGTGTGCAATGGGCGATGGGCCCAGACCCTGCGCGCATAAGTTTAGACCGGCCTCTTGACCTCTCTGTTGTGCCTAGGTGGGGCTGCGGCGTGTTGATCTTCGAGGCGGGCATCACCGAGAAAGTGTGTCGGCCAAATGGGATCGGCGTGTTGGGTTATGTGGTGCACCCTAGGTGAGTTTATCTATTGAATAGCCGTGTCCCTCGGTAAAGGGCGACCGGAGTTGTACCTTGACCTTATGACAACTAGAATCGGATACGTAATAAAACACACCCAGACAAGTTCCACAGACAACCCGGTGATCGCTTTTCCACAGGGCGACGAGGGGAGGATCGACGGGTAGGATTATGCTATGCGATGCTACTTGGAGGACTTCAATCTACTCTCTTCTATATGTTGCAAGACGGAGGCTGCCAGAAGCATTCTGTAGTTCAGTCGACCGATATTGCCTTTTTACACATATACCCATGCATATGTAGTGTAGCTCCTTGCTTGCGAGTACTTTGGATGAGTACTCACGGTTGCTTTTCTCCCTCTTTTCCCTTTTCCTTGACCTGGTTGCGCAACGGATGCGAACCCAGGGCGAGCGTCACCGTCGGCGAAGACTCCTACTACCTGGAGGTGCCTACTACTACGTGCGGGGCGGCGGCGACCGGGGAGTAACTTAGGAGGATCGAGGCGGGAGGCTGCGCCTCTTCGTCTGTATCCCGGTTTGTGCTAGGCATCTTATGGAAACTTGTTATCTTATATACGTACTCGAGATATTGTTGCTTCATTGACTTCGTTTGTGTCGAGCACATGTATTCGAGCCCTTGAGGCCCCTGGCTTGTAATATGATGCTTGTATGACTTATTTTATTATTAGAGTTGTGTTATGATATCTTCCCGTGAGTCCCTGATCTTGATCGTACACATTTGAGTGCATGATTAGTGTACTATTGAATCGGGGGTGTCACAAGTTGGTATCAGAGCCAACTGCCTGTAGGAATCCCCCTTTCCACACTCCTTTGCCGAAGTTGAGTCTGGTCATTGCAAAACTTTTACTAACATGGTTGTGTGTCTTACGGACCCACGTCGCCATTGGGTGGTATTAGAATCTTTTATTCCTCAACCTATACTCTGGGACTGTAATCTCTCCTCTATTCGGGTGAAATGATTTTTCTAAAAAGACTAACTTTAGGTTCTCGAAAATACTTTCTCCCGGAGAGCCCCTTATTACAGATGATCGTCTGCTGCACCAGAAGCATCCGAAGATACTCTCCGATGTTCTCTTGAGACTTTATGGCATCGCTTTTGCAATTCCACTCCATCGATAAACCCCTATGGATAACCACGCATACTCGCCATTCATACAATGCTTCCTAGTTGATCTTGTTATAACAAGATACATCGAAATTCTCTCTATTGTTTGAAGAATACGTTGTGCCTACTGCCTTGCAGTTCTTTGCCACATGACTACCCCTACGGATAATTCCTCGCTCTTACCGAGTATCTGCTCATCCCGAGTTGTTCATGTGTTTCACAAAATTCTTCAAAATACTATCCGATCTTTCGAGAATCCTCATTAGCCTATGGCTCTTGAAATGCTTGATTGCATGCATTTTGGTTAATTCCAAATGACTAGCAATATTCATGGATGTCCTTTGCCTTATCATCTTGGGTCCCTTGATTCAATATGTTGCGAATGTTGCAATCCTTAATCAGATCCTAGAATTCATCCTTTTAGCTCAGACGTCATTTTAAACATGAGCTGGATCTCGACTAGTCAAATTGCCATCGATTGTACCCCTAAGCCTACTCAACTTATCCATCCTTGATTAGAGCGTTGCTTCTGATCCCTAGATTTGGAAGTCATAATTCTTTTGCATTTGAACTTTGAATTAGTCAGATGTTTCTATAATCAGATCTCCTTGCATTCTTCTTCCTCTGGTTGAGTACCGATACTGACATCAGCTTCGTTGTGGATCGCCCTATCCATTGTTGGATTTCATCCGACATCGGCCTTCGTATTCAATAACCTTGTGAGCCTTTCCATGGGTATATAATGCCTTTGGTAAATTATATCCTTTGCTTTGACAACCATGCTCTACTTTTGAGCTTGTGTTATTTACTTCTGAAGTTCATGGTATATGTTCCTAAGAAGCCCCGTTGGGTTGGACCTATGCCTTCCCTAATCTGTGTGAACCCGAAAGTTATACGGGTTATACACTACTGCCGCTTCGTCAGACAACTTTTCAACACTACCACTTCGATAACAAGAAGTGAATGGATGGCCATGCATTGGAGAAGTGGGAGTCGACCTTGAACTTTGTGTTCATGCCCATGGACACGATGTAGATCCTATTATGAAAGCTTCTTGTAATAATAACTATTTCCTTGATATAATATGCTTTGGAATCGGTGAATTAATCCTTTGCAATCGTGCTTCCGACCATATGTTCTTCTTTGATCCCATTTCTCGCGCAAGTTTAAGCACTTGTCTTCTGTGGATCAATACCCCGGTCCAACCTCTACTTTGATCTGTCGTCGAGTATTACACTCTGGTATCTCGAGAATATCACCGAACTACATAACTTCTTGTGAGTTCTTCATCAACTATTATTTCTTGATGATTCCAATTTTCTCTGTGTTTTGAGTTGTTTGTCACTCGAAACACCGATAACTGAATCGAGTCCGTTCTACGGTTCAACTACTCTTTGTAATCCTTATTACCTGCGAGTTGTACTCGCTGATGTCATTCCCAACTGATTGGCTGCATCATCATCGTCATGTTAAAGCTTAAACTGTGCTACCTGGACCTTATTCCTAGAGCACAACTTTCGATGATGAGCTAAGCTTACATCGATCTTCCTTGTCTAACCATTTCACCTCAAACAACAAGCTTGATTCTGAGTTTGTGTCGTATCCGTGGTTTCAATAACTTTTCGCTCCATCCTTCCTTTTGCTTGATGTCGTCGATGAGCGATTATATCCTCATGAAACCTCTCGATAATTGTGTCATGATCATCATCAACATTCTGAGCTCTTCCAGGATATCAATTGAATTCATGATGAGAAATACCATCCTTGCCCCTCGATTATTTGTGTTATCATCGGCAACTGTATTGCCCTCCCTCCAACACAAACTTGTTCATGTCTCGTGAAGTACCTTGAGTTCCTTTCTATCTAGCTAGTGTTATGAGCTACCTTGGAGTATTACCATCTGTTATGTCAAGAAAGTCGTGATAATTTCACCACCTCTTAAGAGATCTTGATACAGGTGATACTTATAGCCATATCCGTTCATTCCTTGATCAACGTGTTGTTTCTAATCGGAAAACCAACAATTGAACTATGATGTGCGACTTCAAAACTTCTAGCAACCATATTGCTTTGAAGTGAATGGTCGATTGATTCTGTTTCATTAAGTCGTCGTTCTAACATTTATCGTGCAACCCATCCCATATTTCGGGTGCACCTATCCACCAACGTTTAATTGTGGATGTTTTTCTCGAACTTACATCATTATATCATTTAATCTGACAATTGTTATCTGCTTGTTCACATAACTGTGGAGACCCATCTTTTGTTAATCTCAATGAGTTGTCGCTGAGTTCATCAGCTACCTCCTCATCCTCTCCTTGGTTTAATGATGAACTCTTGTTTTGGAACTCGCTTCCATAGTTCATTTCCCTGAGAATCTTACAATGTCATCTCGACAATTTGTGTCACACCTTTCTGTTCTCAGGCATCCTGACCTGAGGTATCTGACGCAATCAGATCTGAATCTCGATCGAGATCGATGGTTGGAACATATTTCCAAGAGTTATAACATTGGTCTTTATATGACCCGGTAAGGTGATGTCATGCCTAACACACTTGGCTGGAGGGCCTATTGTTATAGTTCTTCCTTTTAGCAATGTTAACCAGTCTTCCATGAGGAAATTAAGAGACTTATTCTATAAGTTGTTCCTGATGAATCCATTGAGTATCCAAAGTCTGAGCTTTGCTTGAAGACCATCTCAATGCTATCTCGAAGCATGTCTGTGGTACTCCGATTTTCAACAAGAACATTTGGAGCCCAATGCTAAATGTTTCTTGCTCAATTATCCAAACACCATTGTATGGGTAATGTCATGAAATTTCTCTCTCCCCTTACCTAAAGGGTTTTCTACAATATATCCTGTCACGGATATCATGCTCTGCTTGTCCTTGGGAAGGGTATACCCCTGGTACATGTGTCAAACTCATTTTCCTTCCATTGTTCTGTTTGATCTGATGATCACATTTTCCTTGACATAAGCAGTAATAGTTCCCTGCTTGTGCAAACACCTCGGTGTACAACTTTGTCAGTAAGACCCTATTACTATTGTTGATGACATTTTGGTAGCCACCGATGGACGAGAACCTTGCCTATTGGTCCGCCTTGTTTAACGAGCAGGAAAATGGTTCTCTTCGTCCCTCGCCCTTGGTACCAACGTTGTTGGCGACATAACCGACATGCTGTTTTCTGACATGCCTTGCTATCATGACCATGCAAGATGTCAATGCCCTTCCCTATTTTAACATACATGGTGGGCCCATAACCCACAGTTCCACAGGATCGAAACCTGACTCTCCTGTACACCCTGTTGACAAAGTTATTCCTCGCGCTTGACTTAGTATGTAATACATGGGTCATCTTCCTAGTAATCTACTTTGGTATCAGACACAATACTTATTCTCGTTGCTCTGTACCCCTTTCGCATGTTGTTTCGGACATCGATCGATTGCCTGCCCGCTTGAAACCTCCCATAATACCTACTCACTTTGCTCTCGATAATGTCTTAAGTTTCAATACGAGGTTACTTACGCTTACCTTCACGATGTTATCAACTAGATAAGCAAACATTGTGGCGGTCTGTTTTCCGTAATACCCCTTATCCTTTCGTGAAATGCGATGGAGTTCGAAGAAAGGATGACAACTTCATCATGTTGCATTGGAATAAGAATTGAAGACATCAGCGAAAGGGATTAACTTCTTCGAGAAGATCCATTATAATATAAATGGCGAGATCTTTCCCCCTTACTCCCCTCTTAAATCTCGGGGCGAGATTTCTTGTAATGGAGGAGAATTGTGGCCGGGTAGATAAGCTATAGTAAACCTATGTTAATGATGCCACGTCGCGATAGTTCTTGTTGCTAATCTACGTGTTAGTTAAAGCGATTCAAATTCAAGTTCAAAATCAAGTCAAATGGTAATTTTTTCAAATGTTAAAACTAAAATGTTCAAAATGGGATAAATAAATCCTAAATCCTAATGGTGGAGGAACCACATTTTTGTAAAAGATTTAAAGAACTAAAATGATTTAAGCAGTAGCAAAACAACTATTTGAGCGACTTGATATTTTATAAAATACTAGACTATTTTATATCGAGGTAAAACTTTTTGTAGTAGTGGATTGTTCTTAAACATTATTTTAGGGTATATTTTACTAAATTAAAATTTAATGTGTAACTAAAACAAAACAAAGAAGAAAAAAATGAAAAGGTAAAAAGAAAGGAATAAAACAACCCCCCCCCACTAGGCCACTTTCGGCCCATTGCTAACTAGGCCAAACCCGAGCCGGCCCACCACCGCCTACTAACCCACTCCCTCCCGAAACCCTAAACCGTCGCCCCCACTTCCCCCACCCCATCTTGCTTCTCCCCTCCCGATCCAATCTGGATCGGCTCTTATTTCGCATGTCGCCCGCTCTGACTCCCTTGGCCTTTTGCCCGGGGGCTCGCCAACGCTTTGCTGGGCTCGCTGGCGGCCTTTGCTTGTTGGACTGCGTCCGCTTGGAAGCCACCCCGCCGGAGATTGCAACCTCGCCAGCCTGCTTCCTCTCTGTCGCCCGGTCGTCCCCGACCTCCTCACCGTGCCCCAGTGCCTCGAACCCTGCAACCATGGTGAGGCCCCCGGCCTCCCCTTCCCCTCGCTCGCATGTCGTCCCGCACCGGCACACGACCACCACCCTCCGCCCCGTCCTCCTGCGGTGGCTGCTGCTTCCCTATACGCGCGCGTACAAGCCCGCACCACCGCACCCGTGGCCGCTCCGCCCGGGCCTCGCCTCCGTCGCCCCTGCTCCCACTCCGCCACGCGCCGCCTGCGGGACGATCCCGCACCGGTCTGCGTCGTCGCCGCCCGCCCAACAAGCATGCGCCCAACACGCCATCCCCCGTTAGCGCGCTGAGCAGCGGACAGGCGCCATTGCTTGATTCGGAGTTCTTGAAGCCGCCGCTAAGCGCCCGAACCCATTACGGCCCCTAGGGCCAATGACAAGGGGGCCCCACCCCAGAGCGTTTTAATAAAAAAAAAGAAAAGGGAAATACAATAAAAATGAATTAATTAGTATATTAATTAAGTTAATTAATCCTATTTAATTAATCTAATTAACACATTAGTTTAATTAAGCGATAATTAGTTTAACCTAAACCCTAATCAACCTAACAGTATATGACAGGTGGGTCCCGCTGGGCCCACACGTCAGTTTGACCCAGTCAACACCTATGTTGATTGATGATATCATGCTGATGTCATACTGATGCAGTAATGCCATTTTGAATTAGATTAATCATAATAATTTATAAATGGAATTAAATCTTTAAAATTAGTATAAAATAAACCGTAATTAGGATGAAAATGTTTTATGCGTGAAAGTTGCTCAAAGCGACGAGGCGAATCCGGATCGTAGCCCATTTCGCCACACATCCCTAGCATAGCGAACACGCAACTTTCCCCCTCCGGTTCCCCTGTCCGAAAATGAGAAATACCGGGGATACTTTCCCGGATGTTTCCCCTTTCGTCGGTATCACCTACTACCGGGTTAGGGCACACCAAACACCGTGTATTGTCTTGTTACGCTTTGTGATGCTTTGATTGCTCTGTTATTTATTGTGTTCCCTCTCTGTTACTTCTTTTTGACCAGGACCGAGATCGCGGCGACCCCCAATTCGACTACGGTGTTGTGACTCGTCCTTCTTGCCCGGCCATGAACCGGCAAGCCCCCTTGATCACGGATATTGCCTATTATCTCTCTATCGCTTGCATTAGAGTAGTGTAGCATGTTACTACTTAGTTACTCCTATTACATTTGCATAGCCTTTGTCATTGTTACTTTCTGATCATTGATACCTTACCGCAATCCTAAATGCCTAGTATAGGATGCTAGTTTATCACCATTGACCCTACATTCTTGTCGATGCCTTTCTATACTATCGGGCCGTGATCACTCGGGGAGGTGATCATGGGTATATACTATACATACATATACTATACAGATGGTGACTAAAGTGTGAATACAGCTCGTTGAGTACACCGCAAGTGATTGATGTGGGGGCTGAGCAGGCGGTGGCTCCATCCGGTAGAGGTGGGCACGGGTTCCTGCCGGCCCCAAGCTGTTACTATGTGGCGGGGCAGCAGGCAGAGTTGAGACCACCTAGGCGTAGTGGTGGGCCTGGCCTGGTCGGCGTTCATGGTTGCTTCATAATAACACGCTTAACGAGATCTTGGTATTTGATGCGAGTCGGCCCAGGCGATCGCACTAACCAACTAGCGAGAACAGCTATGGGCACTTTCGGCGTCGTGGTATCGGCGAAGCCTTCTTGATGTCGGCGATTGGCGGTAGCGCCAGTTTAGACTGTGTTAACGCAACTTCGCTTTGTAATGGGCGTTGCTAGAGTGCGTGTCGGGGGTTGGATCGACATATGCCAGCGGGTGGCTTATCATGGTGGGGGCGAGTAGAAGCGTCGCCGGTGCACAGAAGCGGGATGGCGAAGACATGCTGCCGGCGAATCTTACCCACCGGGGCTCTCAGGAGATAACACCCCTCTGCTGCTCTGCGGGGTCTCGCATGATCACTATGGGGTGATAGTACAATCGTGCTCCTCGGCGGTGTGGAAGCGAGGAAGGAGCAAGGCTAGCTCTTTCCCTCTTGCTATATGTCTAAACCTATCGAGGGCGAACCCTTTGCATGGGTGCCGGGGGGTTTATAGGCCTACCCGGGTACAATGAAGTATCCCCGTTGGCGCGGCCCCGATCGTCGATCCCTCTTGCGGCCGCCTTCTCTGCCCGGCCTCAGGGGCCCGCCATTGGCCGGGTCCAGCTGAACAAGCAGAACAACTGTGTGGACGCTCTTGGTGGCGAGCTTGGTCATGGAGTGCGTGGGGGCGGTGCGCCGCTTTGTCGGTGATTCTTGTCGCCCTCCCGTCAATCTGGTTTATGGCTTGTGGGGCCTGGCAGGGAGGCGGCTAACTACTGGGAAGCCGACTCCCGTAGGAGGCCGTCTTGAACTCTCCGGCCGTGTTCTTCTATCTCAGCGGCGGGGGGCGGCGATCTGGCCGTACGCCGCCGTCGTGGGCACGATGCCTCGTGCTGCTAATGGTGAAGTCATGGGGCGTGGCAGCGATGCGCGCCTCACGGAGAGATCTCCTGGTGGCTGACTCGGTGTAGCCATGCCCTCTTCCGTGGGTCAGGGGACAGCCACGAAGAATGTACCTTACATCGATCTTCGTGATAGGTGCTGAGCCGACTCTCAAAGTCGGCTCCTTGAGTCATAAGCCGAGTGGCCGTCTAGAGTCGCCGTCTGGGGATTCTGCTTCCTCGAAGGTCGCCCGGTGGGACTCGTATACGGAAGGTCGCCAGCGAGACTCGGCCTTCTCGAAGTCGCCCGTTCGGACTTCGGCCTTCACGGAAGGTCGCCGCCGAGACTTCGGCTTTGGTGACCCGCCCTATGTCTTGAAAGGTCTTGGGTCACGGGTCGACTACCCGCGGCCCATTACTCAACAATAGTCCACGAAGTTGGCGAAGCCCGGCGGCCGCCGCCTCGTGAAACCCGGCGGTTTAAGTCTCTTCGCGGCGCCGACTCTGAGATTCGGTTTGCGCGCGTCTTGGGCGCCTATGCGAGGCGGCCCAGCCGCTGAGGCCGCCTCGCGCAAATCCGCGGGGAAACCCGGCGTGTTGGCTCACGCTTCGCGCCATCTGCGAGCGGTCCTGTCGCGTAGCGCCACGTGGGCGATAGCACCTGCCTGCCAGCGTGATGGGGCGGGCGCGCGGTGGGGCCCGCCACTCTGCGCCTCGGCTCCCGGCGGATCCGCTGCGGCGAGCGGTTGGCATCATCCCAGCGATTCTGCGAGGCGATAACCGTGGGGCTTTGTCGTGTAGGCGTCGTGGGGTCGTGGCGCGATTATCCCATCGCCCCTCGGCTTCTCAGCCCACGGGGCTATAAATGGAGCCGAGGAGGCGGCGGCTGCCAGCGCACTCCGCCCTGCCCTCTTGCCCTTCTTCTTGCTCCGTCGCTCCGTCGCTTTCTCCTTGCTCCGTCGCTCCGTCGCTTTCTTCTTGCTCCGTCGCTCCGTCGCTTTCTTCTTCCTACTTGGCGATAGGCTCCTCCTCGCCTTGCGCCCCGCCTCGCGCTCCGCGAGTGGGATGGCTCGAGCGTGGATCACGGAGGACATCGAGTTCCTCGCGGACCCGCCGCCTCCCAGCGCGGATTTGGTCTGAGCCCGCCCTGCGCCGGCGGGAAAATCCGGCCCGCGCGCCGGGGCGCAGCGGTCATCTTCGCTCGCACCTCATGCGCGGGATGGGGCTCCCATGGCGGGTTCGCCGCTCGTTCCTCGAGCTGTATCACTTGCGAGCCGCACTGCCCTCACCCCCAGCGGTGGTGCTTCTTTCGCCTTCGCCACCTGTGCGAGGGCTACATCGACGTTCTCCCCACCCTCGAGCTGTGGGGGGTTCTTCTCTTCTAAGCTCGGCACGCAAGGCTGGCTTGCGCCCGGCGCGGATCGCGGCACGTTCATCGGCGTGGCGCGCCTGACGGCCGACAACCCTTTCCGCCCATCCGCTGGTGAAGTCGGTGAAGATGTGGCGAAGACATACTTCTCACGTGAAGAGCGTCGCCACCGGCGGCCAGGTCAATTGCGCCCTTGACCCGAGCGGCAGCGGGCGGCGGCTAGCTGGTCCCATTGGTGAAGAGCGCTTTCGGCCTCGGTCGGCGCCGTGGCGCGCATCAAAGTATGACCGGTCGGAGGGCTTGTTGCCTCCGACCTCCTAACGCCGCCGTGGCGTGCCGGTCCTTCGCTCAAGGCGGCCTCACCTCATCACAGTCCGATAAGCGGCGGCACGATCCAAGACGGCTGTGCACTAAAGACATGCCGTGTGGAGAAGTGGCGAACATGGTGAACCTCGCCGCCCTTTGCAAGTTCACGAAGAGTGGCGGTTCGACGAGAGCCGTACTGTATGCGACAATCCTCTGCCGTTAGTAAGCTTTTCGTCACGTGCTCGATCTTGCTTGTATCCGACTACGAGCTCACGATCTTGTTGGTTTCTTGGTAGAACCCTCTCCACGGCGCTTTCTTTGCGGCGCCACGAAGACGCAGCAATCGTCGGCCGTGGTCAGCGACATCAGCTCGTTTCCGACACAGGGCCGTGGCTGGAAAAGCGGCCTTGAAAAGCAGCGGAGAGGAAAGTCGGCAGCGGCCTCGGACGTCGGCGACCTTTGCCAGCGAAGCGGCGTCGGCGGCGTCGGCGGAGTCGTCCGCACGCCTGACCAAACGGCCCTTCCACGGAGTCGGCGCAAAAGAAGCGTCACGCCGGGCGAGTCGCCCGTGCGGTCGAAAAGCCGGGGGACGCCGCGCGACCAGCGGGAAGAAGCGCTGGCGAAGATAACCCGCTTCGGAAGGAAGTGAAAAAGGCCGCTTATCTCTTCGTAAGTCTCTTTCTTTGTTTCTTTTCGATTTTGCTTGAATTACTCGGCTTTCCCCCCTTTTTCTTCTCCGGCCCCCTCTCCCTTGAGAAGTCGCGCGCCCTCCGTCATAAATTGAGGCGGCGTCCTCCAACCTGTGGCAGGTCGACCCGCCGCCGATCTCCGGGAGGCTGACGGAGGCGGAATCTGTGAGGCTTACTTGAGAGTGGAGGCGGCGCCTAGAAAGCGCGGTGATAAAGGCGGCCGCCAGCCCGGCCCGGCATCGGGCGAGGCCGTAGCGCGTGCGCCAGCGGCAAAGCAGGGATCTTAGGCGCCCGTTTGTCGCCCAGCAGCGATGCTTGTCCCCGCTATCGTCGCGCCGCCGCCTCCGATTTCACCCAGGGCAGGACCGGAGGTCGGCACCGCCAACCCTCGCCGAAGAAGGTGGCGGCGGCCGGAACTCGGACACTCGCTTCGCGCCTCCGCCCGCCTCCACGCGCCCGTCTCGAGCGCGCCGACAGCAAGCAGCAGTGGACCCGCGAGATCCGCCCGAAATGCGGGCGGCACCGGCAACGCATTGCTTCTCAGGTCGCCGTGCCGGCCGCGCCCGGTCGAGTCGAAGGCGAAGCTCCGCACCGCTGACTCGGAAGGCAGGCGCCCGGCATGGCGAATCAGATACGGGCCGAAGCCTCGATTACTTTCGCCCACGGCTGGAGTGCGCGAAAGCGGCAACGGCACGTTGAACGGCGCTTACTGGCGTTCGGTCCAAGTTGCGCGAAAGCCCTCAACTCTACCGGGGCGCTTGTCGGCCATGCGGGCCTCGATCCGATGCGCTTTGTTCTCTTGTTTTTTCGTAGAGGCGTGGCAGCGCCTTGCGCATGAGTGTAATCCCGAGTTGAAGTAATTTCTTGTGGTAAGCGGCTCGGAACTCCTTCTAGCGACTCGAAGAGCTGACTTTGCTTTGCGGCCTTGCGGGAATATCACAACCTCCGCGCTTCGCGCCTTGTATAGCGTTGAAGCGAGAAGCGGACTGCCGATCTGGCGGAAGTCGATGTAAGCGGATTCTTCTTGGGAAGCGCTGGCGCACCAGCGAACTGTAATCCCGAGGTTCGGGCATTGCTGGCGGCGGTCGGGCGGATCTCGGCGACCTTCTTTCGCTGATGATGTTTTCTTTCTTTGAGCTTCGAGCGCCAATGCACGCCCTTCAAGGGCAGTTGGATGAACCAACTTGCCGCCGTCGCGCTAAGGAGGAGAAGTCACGACAAGCTGCGTCCAAGCGCGACCTTACTGGCGACACTGGCGGCGAAGCGAAGACGCCGGAAGGCGCGGAGGGCGTAAGTCGCAGAGGAGGTCTTCTGGCGAGTTCGAGATGGGCGGGCCGCTGGACGTCGCGGCGATCTTGACCTCCGGCTATCACGTGCTCAGGGCGTGCGTCGATGGTAACTCTGTCTTCTCTTCTTTGGTCCTTGACTCTTTGTCGAATTGTCTTCTGGTTTTTATTTGTTTCCTTTTCTTGTCTTTCTTGAGACTTCTTCCCGACCACTCGCGAGGCCGTCCCTCCGGCCATCGAGCGGATCGGGAAGGCGAAGAGCGCAGAAGCGTAGTGATTGCCGCCAGCGCCCCGAACCGTCGGCGAGCAGATCTTGAGCATCAGGCTCGCCGCCACACTCACCGTTTGATCGCCGCCTTCAGCGTGCGGCGCCGTCGTCACCGCCTTGTGGCGGAGGTGCCGGCTCTTCGCACCGCCGGTCAGACGGACCCGGCCCGGTGGAAGTCGCCGTTAGTACGCCTCGAGGCTTGGAAGGGCTCCTCGGCCCATGGCCGGGCCTAAGACCACTGGATTCGTCAAGGGGTGGTACCACAGGCTGGACTGGACCGCTGGCAGCGTTCGGTCGAGAGGCCAGGCGAGGCCGACTAGCGATCGTGGTATGGGCTCTCCAAGTCCACCACCTCGAACCAGATCGGCTCTCGGCGGAAGTGATCTTTGTCTCCGAAGAAGGGCGTCTATCGAGGATCTTGCCGATCGTGAGCAGGAGAGGCGGGTACAATTCCATGGAACATAGTCGGCTGCTCTGCGTTGCCTCCGTCGATTCGAGCTTCTCCATGGTATCCTTGTGCTGGATGTTTATCTTTCTTGCCTCCGTCTATCGGGACCCATGAAGCCCAGGCGGCCCGCTGTCGATGGCCAAGGTTGCTCGAAAGAACCAAAGGCGTAGAGCCGGACTCGGCATCACCTCTGGGTGATCGCCCGGCTCAAGCGATAGGCTTCTCGGACCAATGCATGAACTCGGGGGCTTCCGTTGCCCGCTGCGTTGACTTCTTGTTCTTTGTTGGCGCTTTCTTCACCGATCATCTACGGATGAGGTGAACACTCGTAGGCTCCATGCTCTTACGGGAACTCATCTTGGACCGCCCATTGGCGAGCGGGCAGTGCGGGCCCGCCCAGGCGGCTGACCCTACTGGCGGTGGAGGGTGAGGCCGTCTCCTTGGCAATCTGACGAGCCGGTGGCACTACGGTGGTATGGTTCGGCTGACCCGGCCGCTGTGAAACTTGCAGAGGACCATCGAGTGCGCTCATAGGAAAAGCGGCAACCAATTGGACTTGCGCCCTTGGACCGCTTGGCGGAGGCTGCCCTTTCAGCTCTTTGGTCTTCTACTACCGCAACACCTGCATTTGTTGGAAGTCGGTTGGGGCCTGCTGCGCTTGTTGTCGTTCTGCTGCTCTGCCGTCGGCGGCGTCTCGGCCGGCGTTACGGAGGCTGGGGAATCACCTTGCGGCCGTGTTGACTGGATCTCCGTCTTCATAGAGGTCGGCCGTGGCGTGCTTATGCTGCTATGACTAGCGGCTCGTCGAGGTTTCGGGCTCATCGCGGAGAGCTTGTGCTTGAGAGGTGCCCTCGGCACCGCGGCCGTAAAATACTCAATGGCCTGCACCTCGTGCGCCCTCGCATGCGGGAGTTCGGAACTTCGCCCGGTAGCGTGAGATAGTCGTAGCGTCGATTCCTCGGGGCCTTGCGCGCTGGGAGAAGTGGCGGCGGCTTGGGAATTAAGCTTATGCGTCTTTGGTGAAGTTGCGAATGAAGGCTTGGTGAAATCGACCCAGCTGATTGATCTTTGCGAGGCTTGAGCTGTTCAGCCATGTCCGGGCCGTGCCACAGGCATGAGGAACATACTTGGCGGCGACTTCGCTTATTTGCCGTTAGCGTCTTGGCGGCCGTAAGTAGTCTATCAGCCAATCTTCCGGCTTCCGCAGGCGGTGTACTAGGCGTGTCTCGAGGCGTGAACCCTTTGGGGAAGGGCTCGTCTCGATCTGGGGCGAAGCAAGCCAGAACCAGCTCGTCTTCTTCTTCTAGCGCGAGGATACATGGGCGGTCGATCGATTGGCGGGCATCGTTCTCTCGACTCCCTCTCGGCTGACGGCGATCTCCGAGTAGGATGCTCAGCAGTGAGCGGAGAGACTTCGCCGTTCTCTTGGGGAGGAGGCAAATAATCACCCCGCGCTCCCTTGCTGTTGAGGCCATCTTGAAATCGCTTCGATGGAATCTTGAGTCGGCTGTGGCTGCGGCGGCTCCTTCTCTCTTCTCCCGCGGACCCCGCCCGGTCGGCGTCCGGGAGGTCGCGCCCCCGATCTCGGCGAGGGTAAGTCGTCATTCTTACTGTTGCTCTTGGCGTCGGTAGCAACCGCCCTACCGCGTTTGCGCGGCAACCGCGTCGAGGCTGCTTGGACTCGCTCCGTCATCACCGGCGCTCTTCGCCGTCGAGGTTCCTCAGCTCCTCGATGCGCGCTTAGGCGCGCGGATATTCTCCGCGAGGTGGCGTATCTGGCGCCTTTCCCGAGCAGATCGGCGATAGCGCGCCCAAGCTCTCGGACGCGCCAAAACGGCTCGGCGGTCGAGCGGCGAGCCGCCCGCCGCAAGGTCCATCTCGCTGGCATGCGCCGGACAAGCGTCTCATGCTGCTAACTTCTTTGCGCCTTCAATAAGCTGAAAGCGGCGCTCTTCCGGCATCTCTCGTCCGCGTCCTGCAGGGAAGCGCGGACAGGTCTTCTGAGGGCGCGAGCGGCGGGTCTGGCGTTTTCGCGGAGTGCTGCGCCGTGGCGATGTGAGCACCTCCATGGCAGCGCTTCCGTCACTCTCCTCGTCTGAAGCGGCTGCGTCGTAAACCACCCGCGTTAGTGGGGAAGGTATCAAGCGTCTGGCGTCGGTCGACCGGCGCCGGGTCGGAGAGCCTCGGACTCCAAGTCTGGCGGGCTCGCCCGGCGACTTGAAGTTGGTCGAGAAGGCCCGCGAGAAGGCTCTGGGGCCACCAGCGCCCAGCGCTTAAGCGCGAGCTCGTCGGAGGCGCACCTCGCCCGATGAGGCTCGGCGAACCGCTTCGCTGCCTGGCGGCCCGGCGCCACCCAGATCGTCGTCTGAGAACTCCATCCGGCAAGCCAGGCTAGCTGCGCTTCGCCCGAGGAAGAGGGTTCCGTCGAGCAGATCTCCGGGCGACGGTGCACCTACCGCCCCACGGTGGGCGCCAAATGTCGAGGGTTGGATCGACATATACTTAGCGGGTGGCTTATCATGGTGGGGCGATGAGTAGAGCGTCGCGGTGCACAGAAGCAGGATGGCGAACATGCTGCATGGCGAATCTTACCAACCGGGGCTCTCAGGGAGATAACACCCCTGCTGCTTTCTGCGGGGTCTCCGCGCAGTCACTATGGGGTGATAGTACAATCGTGCTCCTCGGCTGTGTGGAAGCGAGGAAGAGCAAGGCTAGCTCTTTCCCTCTTGCTATATGTCTAAACCTATCGGGCGAACCCTTTGCATGGGTGCCCGGGGGGGTTTATATAGGCCTACCAGAGTACAATGAAGTAATCTGTTGGCGGCCCCGGTCGTCGATCCCTCTTCTGGCCGCCTTCTCTGCGCGACCTCTGAGGGCCCGCCCATTGCGAGTCCAGCGAGCACAAACAGAACAACTTGTCTGACGCTCTTGGTATGCTGAGAGGCTTGGTCATGGGGTCATAGGAGCAGTCGCCGCCCGCTGTCGGTGATTCTGTCGCTCCTCCCGTCCAATCAGTTTATGGCTTGTGGGGCCTGGCAGGCGGGGCGGCGACTGAGGAGCCGACTCCCGTGGGAACTCGTCTTCGGACTCTCCGCCCGTGTTCTTCTATCTCAGCGGCAGGGCAGGCGATCTGGGCCGTACGCGCCCGTCGTGGGCACGGATTGCCTCGTGCCTTTGTGGCTGAGTCATGGGGCGTGGCGGTGCAGCGCCTCACGGAGACCTCTGTGGCCTGCGACTCACTTGCCATGCCCTCTTCCGTGGGTCAGGGGGACAGCCACCGAAGGGGCTGTACCTTCATCGGTCTTCGTGATAGATCATGAGGCCGACTCTCAAAGTCGGCTCCTTGAGAGGTCGCAAGCCCAGTCGGCCCGTCCGAGTCGCCGTCATCGGGGTTACTGCTTCCTCGAAGGTCGCCCGGCAGGACTCGGCCTTACGGAAGGTCGCCCAGCGAACTTCGGCCTTCTCGAAGAGTCGCCGGGACTCGGCCTACGGAAGGTGCACGCCGAGACTTCGGCTTTGAGGGTGCGACCCGCCCGATGTCTTGAAAGGTCTTGGGTCTGGGTCGGCCTACCCATGGCCCATTACTCCAACGATCTGCTCACCGGCCGCGCAAAGCAGCGTGCGGTGTGCAATGGGCGATGGGCCTGAACCCTGCTGCGCCAGTTTGAACCGGTGTCTTGACCTCTGTTGTGCCTATGTGGGGCTGCGGCGTGTTGATCTTCGAGGCGGGCATGACCCGGAAAGTGTGTCGGCCAAATGGGATCGGCGTGTTGGGTTATGTGGTGCACCTGCGGTGGTTTATCTATTGAATAGCGGTGTCCCTCGATAAAAGGGCGACCCGAGTTGTACCTTGACCTTATGACAACTAGAATCGGATACTTAATAAAACAGACCCAAACAAGTTCCAGAGACAACCCGGTGATCGCTTTTCCACGCAGGCGATGAGGGAGGA
>JAHHZJ010002153.1:0-53268 GCA_021437245.1 Aegilops speltoides
CACTCCGAGACCCCAAAGCAGTGAGTAATAGTCCACGAAAAGGGCTAGAATCGGCCAAAAATTGCAGTGTTGTGACCGACATATAAGCGCCCTTGGGGTTCGTCAACCATAAATCACTCCCAGACCCAAAATGGTGAGTAATAGTCCATAAGCGGCGAATTGACCATCTGCAGTGTTGATTCAAACCGTAAAGCGCACCTTAGGGTTTGTCATTCGTGAAATCACTTGGGATCCCAAAGCAGTGAGTAATAGTCCATGAAGCGGGCGAAATCAGCCAAAGCTGCGGCGTTGATGACCAACCGTGAGGACCTTGGGGTTATGTCGTGGAAATCACGCGGGACCCCAAAACAGTGAGTTATAGTCCACGAAGCAGGCGAAATCGGCGAACTGCGAGTGTTGATGACCGACACGTAAGTGCACCTTGGGGTTCGTCAATCGTGAAAATCACTCGAGACCCCAAAGCGGTGAGTAATAGTCACGAAAGCGGGCGAATGGCGCAAACTGCGTGTGTTGATGGCCGACACATAAAAGCGCACCTTAGGGTTAAATCAATCGTGAAATCACTCCGGGATCCCAAAACATTGAGTAATAGTCCCGAAGCGGGCGAATGGCGCAAAGCTGCAGTGTAGATGACCGACGTAAGGCGCACCTTGGGGTTCGCCAATGTTAAATCACTCCCACTACTAGGAAAAGGCTAGCAGCGGCAGGTTTTTATGTATCGTGGCGCGTACCGGCGCTATCTGGCCTTCAATAACTCGTAGTAGTAGCGATGCGCCCAACTCTTGCTATACAGTGTAGCAATGTGTAGTTGCGGAGCTTCGCCCGCTATTAAGCGCTAAGCGCTCTTTAGCGAGACAGCTCTTGCTATAGGTCTGCTGCTAACTTTTGTACACTACGCTCTTGTTAATTTAAGTAGTTTTTTGGCATATTTGTTTGTATTTGAACAAGCTTTGTAGAAGAATCTTTAGCATAGAAATTTCATCATGATAGCATGTACATACAAATAGTCTCTTCATAATTATCATCAACACAAAGTGATATCTTGTTATCATCTCGAAAATAGCAATACATGCAAGTCTAGAATACTTGCAACTACAACAACGTCATCCATCTAAACAAAGGCATCATGAAGAACTATCACTATGGTGAGGCGGAACCATCTGTATACATGAGGTGGCGATTCTGAGTCCTCTCTGGCGGCGCTAATGAACCTCAAGTAACTAGCTTCTCCTTCTTATGCCTTTTGAAGCCTTTATGGCTGGCACCCGTGAACCCATTCACTACTTTGACACTTATGCCACTCGTTGTACACCCGGAACCTTCCCTCATGCGACATAGCATTTCCAATATCAAGAAACTAGGTACTGTTATGTAGCATCGATGAGGCTATATCTCCCACGATGTCGAGCCGACTTAGAAGCATAACCGCATTGAAAGCAATGTCATAAGTGAGGTAATCTTCCACAATCCATGTAATACATAAGGAAAGATACATAGTTGGCTTACAATCATACTTCACACAATTACATGAATAAAGCATTACATCATCGAGATACAATCAAGGTCCACTACGGAACCAAAATAAAAGAAGAACCCCAAATGCGACAAGGACCACTGATCATTATGGGCTCCCTCTTGATCAACTAGAACAAAACAACACAAAGGGCAAGATCTTCGGAGCTCCTCCTTGAGCTTAGTTGCGTCACCTGCTTTCATTAACAAAGGCACCTGCAATGGTTTTGGAAGTATCGGTGAGCCGGGGACTCGACAATCTCACCCAGCGAGATCAAGACTATTAAAGCTTATGGGTAAGGTAAAGGCATGAGGTGGAGCTGCGAAGCGACTAGCATAGCAGGAAGCTAACATACATAAATGAGAGAAGAGAAGAGGCAAAGCGGTCGACAAAGTATGATCAAGAAGTGATCCTATAGCAACCTGCGTCAAGTAACAACACGTGTTCACTTCCGGACTCCGCGGAAGAGACCATCACGGTAACACACGCAGTTGATGTATTTTAATTAAAGGTCAACAGGGTTTTCTACAACTGGACATTAACAAATTCCATCTGCCACATAACATGACGGCTCTCGAAAGTTTAAACCTGGGGTGTCCCAACAACCCATGACAAGCTCTCGCGATCAACGAAGAATAGACCTTCACCCAAGACACTCCGATCAGACTCGGTATCGGTACATCAAGACATTTCGACAATGGTAAAACAAGACCAGCAAGACCTCATTTGTCTTGACAAATCCCGATAGTAGCTGCACATATCTAGTTCAGGGCACCGGGAGCAGAACGTCGGGTTGGCATAGACCATAGTTGCTTGAGGCGCGGACATCGCTAAAGTTGGACCATATAGCAGCCCTCGATGCGGCTATATCTCCCGTGTGGAAAACACGACTTAGAGCATAACATTGAAAGCAATGTCATAAGTGAGGTAATCTTCGCACAATCCATATAATACATAAGGGAAAAGGTACATAGTTGGCTACGTTAGCCACTTCACACAATTACATGAATAAAGCATTACATCATCCGAGATACAATCAAGGTCAAACTCTGAACCAAAATAAAGAAGAACAACCCCATCGTGAGATCCCGATCGCCCCAATGGGCTCCACTACTAATCGTCAGGAAAGGAAACATAGTATCGACAAAGGGCCTCATCATATTCCCACTTCAGCTCGGTTCAGCATCAGTAGCATCACCAGTACACCATGTCATTTTGGTAGAATCTTGAGCCACAGGGACTCACAATCTCACACCCGAGATCAAGACTATTTAAGCAAGGGAAAGGCTGGTGTCAAAAGGAGGAGCTGCTGCAGCTTAGCATATGGTGGCTACTTACGCCAAAGAGGCGAGAAAGAGAAGCAAGCGGATGCGTGAAACTATTAGCGATCAGAAGCGATCACGACTACTACGTCAAGCATAACTCCAACACCGTGTTCACTTCCGGACTCCATGAAGAGACCATCAGTTACATACAGTTGATGTATTTTAATAAAATTCGACGGTTTTCTACACGGACATTAACAAATTCCCATCTGCCTCATAACCGCAGACACGGCTTTTGAAAGATAATACCGCGGTGTCCCAACAATATAACAAGCTCTCACGGTCAACGAAGAATAAACCTTCACCCAAGACACTCCGATCGACTCGGTATCCCGGTACATCAAGACATTTCGACAATGGTAAAACTAAACCAGCAAAAGCCGTGGATTGTGCCTACAAATCCCGATAGGAGCTGCACATATCTCGTTCTCGAGGGCACATCCGGATAAGTCAAGCTACGAGTAAAACCAGCCCTCGAGTTTCCTCGTGGTGGCCCTTGAGTTACTCGGTTCGGACCAACACTCGAAGAACCTTGGGGGGCTAAAATAAAGATGACCCTCGAACCATGAAAACCCAAGGAAAAAGGGTATAGGTGGCAAATGGTAAAACCAAGGTTGGGCCTTGCGGAGGAGTTTTATTCAAAGCGAACATCTGGGGTCCTAAATCACCCGACCAAGTGTAAGAGCATAAAATCAAGGAACATAACACGGTATGTGGAAACTAGGGTGGCAAGAGTGGACAAAACACGGGCATGGCGAGCCTTCCACCCTTTACCAAGTATATAGATGCATTAATTAAAACAATAGATATTGTGATATCCCAAAATATAGTGTTCCAACAAGAACAAACTTCATCTTCATCTGCAACTAACAACAGCTATAAGATGGGTGAACAAAGCGGTAACATAGCCAATCAACGGTTTGCTAGGACATGGATGGTTAGAGGTTGACATGGCAATATGGGTGGCATGATATAGCAAGTGGTAGGTATGGCAGCATGGGAATAGCAAAAGCGAGCATCTAGCAAGCAAAGATAGAAGTGATTTCGAAGGTGGTCATCTTGCACATAAGGTTCTCGGAGTTGTCGAAGGCTTGATCTTAGTAGGCGTTCTCAACAGGCTCCTCGTTCACGTGCACAAATCTCCGGCTCTACCCAAAGCAAGAACACAACAACGGAACCACAATCAAACAAGGAACATATGCACAAACAATATTTATGCAATACATGACATGCTATGCGGGATGTGACATGCTATATATGTATGTATGCTCGGAAGAAAATGATGAACCGGGCATCAACTTGAAACCAAGTATGCCGCTGGAAAGATGAGATGATTTCGGTTGAAATCGATATAAAGATCACGGAATCGGATGCACGGTTTGCAAATGACAAGCAAAACAAGAATAGCGCAAATCGTGTTTAACAACCGATGCTACTTAGCACAACACGAAACTATGCTACAGCACTAACATAAAAACAAAGCATATGGAAGCGAACTACGGAGATGCTTAACAATAGAGAGAACACTGAGCTACGGCTAAATCACATCATAACATGTTCAAACAAGCATGGTGAAAGTGCTCAAAATATCAGGTTCACAGACTTAGTGAAAATACTAACATGGCAGAATTAACATCAGGAAGGCATGTTTAGAGCAAGCAAACAACATGCTACAGGAACTTATAATAGCAAAGCAAGGCATGACATGATTCTACTCAAAGCCTATTTCAATAGTCCCTTACTGACCATAAGCCAAAAGGAATCTAAGAAATGATGGCACCCATGTAAACATTGCAAGTTTTATAACAGATTTCAGACTTAGTAAAATATCAGGACATGGCAAAAACAGATTCAACATGGCATGTCGTGAGCTCGATGCACTCACTACAGAGCATCTCAAGATAAACTAAGCATACACCCATCAAGAAGACATGGCATAGGAGCTATACATGGCAAGAACAACATCATAGCATACGGATCAACTAGCGACCTCGTGAAAATTGAATCTCACATAAATAGTCTGCCGGGAAACAATTTCAAGCAAAAGTAGAGCACAAAAATGACATGCTAGACTACTCCATAAATGCCAAAAGGCATGGATGGATAGAGAACATCCATATGTTCAAAACACCCTTACTGATCGTGCTCAAAAGGGCATATATCTCTCTGAAACAACATGAACATATGGCAAAATTATCAGCAGGACAAGACTTAGTAAAATCACTAAGTTCTGAAATCAATAACATCATCATCCCTACTTTGCATGGTTGTTCTAGTCAACACATAGCTCACAAAATACATGGAAAATACCCTGGAAAGATGGCATGGCAATGTTCAACTCACATGTAGGACTCAAGTTCATAGGGTGCACATAATTCATGGCAAAAATGACAAAGAGGCAATGATAAGATTCTGAAACTAACGATCTGAAGCTATCTTCAACAGCATTTCAGGCATCAAGATGAGCTCAAATGCAAATGATGCAATGGAATGAAATGATGTACTCTTGAGGCGAACATTTTGACATATTATACGCCCAAAGCAGACCACAGTTGAGGAGATGTGATCGTTGAAAAATGCAAAATTAATGACAGAAAAGACTTGGTGGAAATTTTGGGGAGAAAAATCAACCAAGCAGTTCTGAGATCGGATCTGAAGCGCCGTTCGAGTCGCCGGATAGTCGAGACGGAGGAGGAAGGCGTGTCCAGCCCAGACCAATGACGGAGGAAGCATGTGGTAGTATGTGGCCTTGAGGGAGTGTGTGTGGACGTTAACTGTGTGTGTGTGGTCATGTGGCCGGGCCTGTGTGTGTGTGTATGAATGTGTGTGTATGTAAATATGAGAACTGTGTGTGAATCAAACCATGAATGAGCCAGCGAACCTTGTGAGGCAGCATCTGGCAACCAGATTAGCTGCGTCGTGTGAGGCGTTATCCGCCCACTTCGGACACGTCCGTGGCGAGCGGATCAGGATTTGCTAGGGTTTGCCGCATTTGAAGAGGTCTTTAAATAGGCATAGAGGAGCTAGGAGAGTCAAATGGGTGTAGTTTTATACACGATCGTGATCGAGCGACCGAGGGCATGGAAGGAGTTAGATGGGTTATTGGGCTGTTTTGGAGGTTGTTGGGCTGCAACAAAAACTTTAGAATGCGGTTAACCGTTGGAGTACAGAACTCCAAGACAAAACTTGACAGGTCTGCAGGGCCTTGACAAGGCTCCATTCGAGAATGTTCAACACCCTTTGGGAAAAATGACAAGAGGGTCTGCCAAGGGAACATAGGAGTGCGGATTACCAAAAGCAGACAATGAAATGCTCGGAATCATGAGGCGAGCAGCATATGCAAATGAGATGCACATGATGACATGGTATGAGATGCATGACATGGACAAAAGCAAAAGCGAAAACAAAACCCAACCACGGAGGGAATATCATAGCACATATCCAAGAAAATGGCAAGAGTTGGAGTTACAAATATGGAAAGATACATCAGGGGTGTTACAACACTCCACCACTACAAGAGGATCTCGTCCGAGATCTAGGACTGAAACTCGGGATATTCGGAGCGGGTGATCCTCGCTCCCGGTGGCTTCTCTGTCGAATGGTGTGACCACTTTACTTTCAGAAATTTGATTGACTTGTTGCGAGTCTTGCGCTCGGTTTCTTCAAGAATAACAGCAGGGGTGCTCATGATAAGAAAGATCTTCTTGGAGGTCAATTTCTTCAAAGTTGATAGTGCGTTCAGGAATCTTGAAGCACTTGCGGAGTGTGACACGTGAAACACATCGTGCCGCGTTTGCAAAGTTGGATGGAAGCTCAAGTTGATGGCGAGATCGCCTCTTTTGCCAATGATCTTGAAAGGACCCGTATCTGAGGGGCAAGCTTCCTTTGATACCGAGGCGGCAGAGTGCCTTTCATTGGAGAGGCGAGAGGTAGACATGGTCTCCGATTTCAAAAGCCACATCACGGTGCTTGTCATCATAATAGCCCTTAAAGCGCGATTCTTGGCGGCTGATTCTCACGAATGACTTTGCACATTTCTTGACCACGTGATCAAGTCGTTGCCAAGTTGGTTCTTTGTCTCGGACCAATTGATAGGAGTCGGCACTACGCCATAAAGGATTTGAATGGGGCCTTGCCGAACTTGCTTAGGCTGTTGTTGTAAGAGAACTTCGGCATATGGACACTCTTCCCACTTCATGCCAAAAGAAATGACACAAGCCACGAGCATATCTTCAAGGATTTGATTGACTCGCTCGACTTGGCCACTAGTTTGAGGATGAAAAGTTGTGCTGAAGCGAATGTTGGTGCCCATGGCCTACGAAAAGAATCCCGAGAACTTAGAAGTGAAGATGCTTCCAGATGCAGAAGAGATCAATTGCGGAATACCGTGCAAGCGGACAATTCTGAGGTGTATAGCTCTGCGATAAGCTGCTGTGATAGATTCTGACGGGAAGAAAATGAGCCACTTTAGTAAGCTTCAATGACAAAGATAGCATCATTCCACGCTTGGACTTAGGAAAACCAGTCACGAAGTCCATCTCGATATGATCAAACTTCCATTCGGAATAGCAAGAGGTTGGAGGAGACCAGCTGGTCTTTGGTGTTACCTTTCACTTATGCAGACATCACATTCATTCACGAATTGAGCAATTTCTCGCTTCATTGAGTCCACCAATATACTGCTGAGGTCATGGTACATCTTCGTACTTCGGGATGAATGGATAGGAGGGATGTGTGCCTCATTCATGATGACTTTTCTCAGATCGCCTTTAGGAACCTGTCGATCTGGAAGAAAGAGTGTCTTTGTCATCAAGCGATAGCACTTGTATTTAAATGCCCTTGTCAATACCACGTTTCACCTTCTTCACCATGGTATCGATGGTTGAGCCTCACAATTTGATCTTCCAAAGTAGGAGAGACTATGAGGTTGGCAAGAAATCCTTGAGGAACAACTTGAAGATTCAGCTGCGAAAAAACTAAAGATCCGGTTGGAAGGGCTTGAAATTAGGCTGTTGCAATAAGCCTTTACTCAAAGCATCTGCATAATCATTACGCCTTGCGAGTATATTCAATACTTGGATTGTACTCTTGAATCATTTCGACCCATCGAGTTTACGAGGTTGAGGTTTGGTTGAGTGAAGATATACTTGAGACTCTTGTGATCGGTGAAAATGTCCTTTCCTTCCCAACAAGAGATGTCTCCATGTTATCAATGCATGGACAACTGCCGCAACTCAAGATCGTGAGTGGGGTAGTTCTTTTCGTTGAGCTTCAATGACGAGAGGTATATGCCACAACCTTCTTGCATTAACAGCACGAGACCTTGCAAGGAAGCATCACGAAAAACTTGAATGGCTTGGATTCATCGGGAGGAGTCAAGGCGGGGCTGGCTAGCTTCTCTTTGAGGGTGTTGAAAGCGACATCACACTCGAGCGTCGGACATACTTGACATGCTACGGAGGAGGTTGGAAAGAGGCTTTGCAATCTTGGAGAAATTCTCAGCGAATCTTGACAATAGCTTGCAAGGCCGAGAAAGCTAGGGAGCTGCTTGACGTACGAGGAGGTTCCCAATTCACAATTGAAGACACCTTCGGGATTAACAGCGATGCCCTAGCTGAGATGATATGACCAAGATAAAGAACTTCATCAAGCGAACTCACATTTGGAAAACTTCGCATAGAATTGATGTTCTCGAGCTTCGGCACCAATCGCAAATGTTTGGCATGATCACCTTGTTCTTGGAAGACCAAAATATCATCGAGATACACCAAGCGAAATCATTTGTGTAGGGGTTGATGATAAAGTTCATCATGCGAGAGAAAGTTGGAGGAGCATTGACAAGGCGAAAGACATGACGATTATATTCATAGAACCAAAGCTTATTACGAATTTGTCTTAGGAATATCTTGTTCACGAATCACGAATCGGATAACCCATCTGGTCAAGCTTGGAGAATACTTTAGCACCTTTGAGTTGCTCGAATAGCTCATTGATGTTGGGAAGTGGATACTTGTTCTTGATTGTCTCCTTATTCAATGGGCGGTAATCAACACAAAAGTCGGTCCGTGCCATCCTTACGGACAAAAGAACTCCACATCCCCATGGAGATGAACTTCGTCGTGATTGAGGCGCTCTTGTTCATCGGTGCTTCTTCAATTCTTTCAGCTCCTTGGGTCCAAGCTTGTGGGGCGGCTTGCAAGCGGAGTTCGATGCAGGCTCAAGATCGATATGATTCGGTGGCGATGAGGAGGCATACAGGAAGCTCTTACGGAAGACATCTTGGTACTCTGGCAATGGAATTTGAGAGATAGCATTCAACTCCCTTCTCATTGAGAGAAAACAACGAATGGTTTCATCCGACGGCATAGATGATAACATCCTCGAAGGGTGTGTCGATTGAATTTCCTGGCAGCACAATCAAATTGAGCCTTGTCTTTGAAAGCATGATCCATCCAAGAATAAGATCAATATCGAGTTACCAAGAACAATTGGTTTAGCAGAAATCTATAGTCACCCATCTTGATAAAACATCGGAACCACCAAATGGAGCTCAACCGTTTACGAGAAATGGCCATGGGTTTATCCAAATGAGAAGAAGAAATCATGCTTGGAAAAAAGCGGTCTTGACATCAAACAATCGATGCACCGGTATCAAATAAGACTTTTAGGAATAGGGGAAGGTTACCCATGATCACATCGAAGAATCCTCTTGCTGGCTGCATTCATCAAGTTCACCTTTGCATGCTTGGATTATGTGACCACTGCATTGCTTGAAGACCTCACGGGGAGGAGGAGGAAAGGCGCCTGGTTATGGCATTTGTTAGCATAGTGACCTTCTGCTGGCACTTGTTGCAGGTCGCCTCTGGGAGTGGAGCGGTGATAAGGAGCATTTGACCTTGGAGCTTGAGGCTGAGACTTGTTGGTAGCTTGGGTTGGGTGGGTGGGAAGATCCACGACCACTGAGTTCTTCTGGCGATAAAGGCTGCCGGAGCGGAGGAGGAAGGTAGAACTTTTTGCTGCTGCCACTTGAGAGGAGGAAGAAGGCAGGCGCATCCACGTTCTCTTCTTTGAAGCCTCACACTTGGCTGAGCACCTTCTAGCAGGTGCCATATTATAAATTGATCAAACTAGTAGGCTCGGAAGAACAAGAGATAACTGCAGATCCTCTTGAAGACCACCTCGGTGATAGATCATACTTTTCTCATCGAGGAGCGTCTTGTTTAGCGAATCGAGCAAGTTTACGAGCGTATGTGTTATTTTGCGACATATCAATAGTCCCTTACTGACCATAGCGGAGGAGATATAGCCCATGCTGATGCCTACCATTTGCTTGTTAGCCTCCCAAATTGCCATGTCAAACCTCTAACCTTTGACACCATTCCTAGCAAACGTTGTTTGTATATTTACCTTTACTCAGCCCTCTTATAGCATTGTTAATTGCAGGTGAAGATTGAAGTTTGTTCCTTGTTGGAACATGGAGATGTTGTTCCTTGTTGGAACATGGTTACTTAGGATATCACAATATCTCTTATATTATTAATGCATCTATATACTTGGTAAAGGGTGGAAGGCTCGGCCTTATGCGGGTGTTTTGTTCCTCTTGCCGCCTAGTTTCCGTCATACGGTGTTATGTTCCCAGTTTTCGTCCTTAGCGGTCGGGTGATTTATGGACCCCCACGACAGTTAAACTGAATAAAACTTGTCCAAAGGCCCAACATTGCCTTTACCATTTGCACCACCACCTACTTTTCCCTTGGGAGTAATTAAGGGTCATCTTTAATATAGCCCCGGGCCAATGCTTGTCTAAGTGTTGGTCAAACCAGAGCCACTGCGGTGCCGCCCCTAGGCAACTTGGGTTTAAATCGGTTGCCGTCACGTAGTGTTCATCCGTCCGTGGCTTTGAGGCGAGATCTGTGAGCTACTATCAGGATGTCGGCACGCAGGAGATCTTCTGGTCTTGTTTTACCATTGTCGAAATGTCTTGATGTCGGAAAGATAAAATGCGATCAGTGTCTGGGTGAAGGTCTATTCCTTCGATGATCGCGAGCTTGTCATGGGCTAAGTTGGGACACCCTGCGAATATAAACTTCGAGCCGTGCCCATGATTATGTGGCAGATGGGAATTTGTTAATGTCGGTTGTAGACAACTTGACACTTGATCAATTAAAGCGCATCTCGGTGTGTAGCCGTGATGGTCTCTTCTCGTGAGTCCGGGAAGTGAACCACGGTTTACATGTTATGTCGGCGTAAGTAGGTGTTCAGGATCACCTCTTGATCATTGCTAGTTGACGACCGTTCCGCTTGTTCTTCTCGCTCTCATTTGCATTGGTTAGCCACCATATATGCTTGGTCATTTCTTTAACCTCACCACTTTACCTTCCTTTCCCATTAAGCTTTGCTAGTCTTGATACCCATGGTAATGGGATTGCTTGAGTCTCGTGGATCACGGATACTTCCAAAACCAGTTTGCGGTGCCTATGTTGCGAGCGGTGATGCTACCAAGCTCAAGGAGGAGCTTGATGAAGATCTTGCCCTTTGTGTTTAGTTTGGTTGATCGATGTGGAGCCCGATTGGAATCGTCGAGATCCTTTAGCGCATTTGGGGTTCTTCTTTTATTTTGGTTCCGTATGGGACCTTGATTGTATCTGGATGATGTAATGCTTTATTCATGTAATTGTGTGAAGTGGCGATTGTATGCCAACTATGTATCTCTTTCCCTTATGTATTACTTGGGTTGTGTGAAGATTACCTCACTTGCGACATTGCTTTCAATGCGGTTATGCCTCTAAGTTGATGTGACAATTGGCTTCGATCGCCACTTCACACAATTACATGAATAAAGCATTACATCATCCAGATACAATCAAGGTCGAACTCTGGAACAAAATAAAAAGAACAACCCACATGCGTGGAATCGATCGCTAGCTGGGCTCCACTACTAATCGTCCGGAAAGAAACATAGTATCGACCAAGGGCCTCATCATATTCCACTTCACTCGGATTCGCCATCATTGAGCATCACGTACAATCATTTTGGTAGAATCATGAGCCACGAGGGACTCACAATCTCACCGCGAAATCAAGACTATTTAAGCAAGGAAAGGCTGGTGTCAAAAAGGAGGAGCTGCAGCATAGCATATATGGTGGCTACTTACAAAGAGGCGAGAAGAGAAGCAAAGGCGTGCATTGAAACTATTAGCGATCAAGTGATCGACTACTTACGTCAAGCATAACTCCAACACGTGTTCACTTCCGGACTCCGAGAAGAGACCATCACGAGTTACATACGTTGATGTATTTTAATTAAAGTCAACCGGGTTTTCTACAACGGACATTAACAAATTCCCATCTGCCTCATAACGCGGCACGGCTTTGAAGATAATACCTGCGGGTGTCCCAACAGCCCATAACAAGCTCTCACGGTCAGCGAAGGAATAAACCTTCACCCAAGACACTCCGATCAGACTCGGTATCCGGTACATCAAGACATTTCGACAATGGTAAAACTAAACCAGCAAAAGCCGCCCGATTGTGCGACAAATCCCGATAGGAGCTGCACATATCTGTTCTCGGGCACATCCGGATAAGTCAAGCTCTGAGTAAAACCAGCCCTCGAGTTTCCTCGTGGTGGCCCATGAGTTGCTCGGTTCGGACCAACACTCGAAGAACCTTGGCAGGGGCTAAAATAAAGATGACCCTCGGACTCATGAAAACCCAAGGGAAAAAGGGTATAGGTGGCAAATGGTAAAACCATGGTTGGGCCTTCTTTGGAGGAGTTTATTCAAAGCGAACGTCTGGGGGTCCATAAATCACCCGATAGTGTAAGAGCATAAAATCAAGGAACATAACACGGTATGGCGGAAACTAGGGTGGAAGTGGAACAAAACACGGGCATAAGGCGAGCCTTCCACCCTTTACCAAGTATATAGATGCATTAATTAAAACAATAGATATTGTGATATCCCAAAATATCCGTGTTCCAACAAGGAACAAACTTCATCTTCATCTGCAACTAACAACGCTATAAGAGAAATTGACAAGCGGTAACATAGCCAATCAGCGGTTTGCTAGGACATGGATGGTTAGAGGTTGACATGGCAATATGGGTGGCATGATATAGCAAGTGGTAGGTATCGTGACATGGGCATAGCAAAAGGCGAGCAAAGCGGGCGAGAATGGCGCAAAGCTGCAGTGTTGATGGCCAAACGTAAAGCGCACCTTGGGGTTCGTCAACCATGAAAATCACTCCGAGACCCCAAAACAGTGAGTAATAGTCCACGAAAAGGGCTAGAATCGGCCAAAAACTGCGAGTGTTGACGACCGACATGTAAGCGCCCCTTGGGGGTTCGTCAACCATGGAAATCACTCCCAGACCCAAAAATGGTGAGTAATAGTCCATGAAACTGGCCAGAATTGACCAATACTGCGAGTGTTGATTACCGACACGTAAGCGCACCTTGGGGTTTGTCATTCGTGGAAATCACTTCGGGATCCCAAAACAGTGAGTAATAGTCCATGAAACGGGCCAGAATCAGCCAAAACTGCGAGCGTTGATGACCAACACGTAAGGACCTTGGGGTTCGCCAATCGTGGAAATCACGCCGGGACCCCAAAACAGTGAGTTATAGTCCACGAAACAGGCCAGAATCGGCCAAAACTGCGAGTGTTGATGACCGACACGTAAGTGCACCTTGGGGTTCGTCAATCGTGGAAATCACTCCGAGACCCCAAAACAGTGAGTAATAGTCCACGAAACGGGCCAGAATGGCGCAAAACTGCGTGTGTTGATGACCGACACATAAGCGCACCTTGGGGTTCGTCAATCGTGGAAATCACTCCGGGATCCCAAAACATTGAGTAATAGTCCACGAAACGGGCCAGAATGGCGCAAAACTGCGAGTGTAGATGACCGACATGTAAGCGCACCTTGGGGTTCGCCAATCGTGGAAATCACTCCGACACTACTAGGGAAAAGGCTAGCAGCAGCGCGGGTTTTACATGTATCGATGGCGCGGTGCGCGCTACTAATCTGGCCATACAGACTAACTCGTAGTAGTAAGCAGCGTGCGCCCTTCTTGCTATACAAGTGTATGCAAAGTGATTGTTGGGAAGCTTCGCTCGCTATTAGCGCTAAGCTCTTTGGCGGAGACATCTCTGCTATCTCTTGATCTGCTGCTAACTTTTGTACACTCGCTCATCGTTAATTTAAGTAGTTTTTTTTGGCATATTTGTTTTGTATTTGAACCGGCTTTGTAGAAGAATCTTTAGCACATAGAAATTTCATCATGATAGCATGTACATACAAATAGTCTCTTCATAATTATCATCCAACACAAAGTGATATCTTGTTATCATCTCGAAAATAGCAATACATGCAAGTCTCGAATACTTGCAACTACAACAACGTCATCCATCTAAACAAAGGCATACATGAAGTGCTATCACTATGAGTGAGAGCGGAACCATCTGATACATGAGGTGGCGATTCTGAGTCCTCTCTCGCTAGCGTGAACCTCAAGTAACTAGCTTCTCCTTCTTATGCTTTTGAAGTTTTATAGCTGGCACCGTGAACCCATTCACTTGCGCCTGACACTTATGCCACTCGTTGTACACCCCCGGAACCTTCCCTCTGTACACGACATAGCATTTCCATCTCGCCATCAAGAAACTAGGTACCTGTTATGTAACGCCCTCGATGAGGCTATATCTCCCACGTGTCGAAGCACGACTTAGAGGCATAACCGCATTGAAAGCAATGTCGCAAGTGAGGTAATCTTCGCACAATCCATGTAATACATAAGGGAAAGATACATAGTTGGCTTACAATCGCCACTTCACACAATTACATGAATAAAGCATTACATCATCCGGATACAATCAAGGTCCGACTACGGAACCAAAATAAAAGAAGAACCCCAAATGCGACAAAGGACCTGATCGACCCCAACTGGGCTCCCTCTTGATCAACTAGAACAAAACAACACAAAGGGCAAGATCTTCATCGAGCTCCTCCTTGAGCTTAGTTCGTCACTGCTTTCGGTAACAAAGGCACCGCAAACTGGTTTTGGAAGTATCTGGTGAGCCACGGGGACTCAGCAATCTCGCACCCACGAGATCAAGACTATTAAGCTTATGGGTAAGGTAAAGGCATGAGGTGGAGCTGCAGCAAGCGACTCAGCATAAACGGAGGCTAACATACGCAAATGAGAAGCGAGAAGAGAAGGCAAAGCACGGTCGACAAAAGTATGATCAAGAAGTGATCCTATAGCAACCTCGTCAAGCATAACTCCAACACCGTGTTCACTTCCGGACTCCACGGAAAGAGACCATCACGGTAACACACACGGTTGATGTATTTTAATTAAGGTCAACCGGGTTTTCTACAAGCTGGACATTAACAAATTCCCATCTGCCACATAACCGCATGGCACGGCTCTCGAAAGTTTAAACCTGCGAGGGGTGTCCCAACAACCCATGACAAGCTCTCGCGATCAACGAAGAATAGACCTTCACCCAAGACACTCCGATCAGACTCGGTATCCGGTACATCAAGACATTTCGACAATGGTAAAACAAGACCAGCAAGACCTCCCGCTGTGCCGACAAATCCCGATAGTAGCTGCATATATAGTTCTCGAGGGCACACCGGATGAGCAGGGCGTCGGGTTGGCATAGACCCTGGTTGCCGGGCGCGGACATCGCTCGAGTTGGACCAATCAGCGCCCTCGATGCGGCTATATCTCCCGTGTGTCGGGCACGACTTAGAGGCATAACCGCATTGAAAGCAATGTCATAAGTGAGGTAATCTTCGCACAATCCATGTAATACATAAGGGAAAAGGTACATAGTTGGCTTACGAACCGCCACTTCACACAATTACATGAATAAAGCATTACATCATCCAGATACAATCAAGGTCAAACTCGGAACCAAAATAAAGAAGAACAACCCCACATGCGGCAGATCCCGATCGCCCTAACTGGGCTCCACTACTAATCGTCGGAAAGGAAACATAGTATCGACCAAGGGCCTCATCATATTCCCTTCAGCTCGGTTCGCCATCAGTACTGCATCACCGTACCGCATCTGTTTTGGTAGAATCAGTGAGCCACGGGGACTCAACAATCTCACACCGCGAGATCAAGACTATTTAAGCAAAGGAAAGGCTGGTGTCAAAAGGAGGAGCTGCTGGCAGCGATCAGCATATATGGTGGCTACTTAGCAAAAGAGAGCGAGAAGAGAAGCAAAGCGCGGTCGTGAAACTATTAGCGATCAAAAGCGATCGACTACTTCGTCAAGCATAACTCCAACACCGTGTTCACTTCCGGACTCATGAGAAGAGACCATCACGGTTACATACACAGTTGATGTATTTTAATTAAGGTCAACTTCGGTTTTCTACAACGGACATTAACAAATTCCATCTGCCTCATAACCGCAAGGCACGGCTTTTGAAAGATAATACCTGCGAGGTGTCCCAACAACCCATAACAAGCTCTCACGGTCAAGCGAAGGAATAAACCTTCACCCAAGACACTCCGATCAGACTCGGTATCCGGTACATCAAGACATTTCGACAATGGTAAAACTAAACCAGCAAAGCCGCCTCGATTGTGCCTACAAATCCCGATAGGAGCTGCACATATCTCGTTCTCGAGGCACATCCGGATAAGTCAAGCTACGAGTAAAACCAGCCCTCGAGTTTCCTCGTGGTGGCCCCATGAGTTGCTCAGTTCGGACCAACACTCGAAGGAGCACTGCCCGGGGGGCTAAAATAAAGATGACCCTCGGGCTCGCGAAAACCCAAGGGAAAAAGGTATAGGTGGCAAATGGTAAAACCAAGGTTGGGCCTTTTTGGAGGAGTTTATTCAAAGCGAACTGTCTAGGGGGTCCCATAAATCACCCGATAGTGTAAGGCATAAAATCAAGGAACATAACACGGTATGGCGGAAACTAGGGTGGCAAGAGTGGAACAAAACACGGGCATAAGGCCGAGCCTTCCACCCTTTACCAAGTATATAGATGCATTAATTAAAACAATAGATATTGTGATATCCCAAAATATCCGTGTTCCAACAAGGAACAAACTTCATCTTCATCTGCAACTAACAACGCTATAAGATGGGCTGAGCAAAGCGGTAACATAGCCAATCAACGGTTTGCTAGGACATGGATGGTTAGAGGTTGACATGGCAATATGGGTGGCATGATATAGCAAGTGGTAGGTATCGCAGCATGGGAATAGCAAAAGAGCGAGCATCTAGCAAGCAAAGATAGAAGTGATTTCGAAGGTATGGTCATCTTGCTCGTAAGGTTCTCGAGTTGTCGAAGGCTTGATCTTCGAGGCGTTCTCAACAGGCTCCTCGTTCACGTACTCGTCTCCCGGCTCTACCCAAAGCAAGAACACAAGCAACGGAACCACAATCAAACAAGGAACATATGCACAAGCAATATTTATGCAATACATGACATGCTATGCGGGATGTGACATGCTATGCATATGTATGCTCCGGAAGGAAAATGATGAACCGGGCATCAACTTGGCAAACCAAGTATGCCGCTGGAAAGATGAGATGATTTCGGTTGAAATCGATATAAAGATCACCGGAATCGGATGCACGGTTTGCAAATGACAAGCAAAACAAGAATGGCGCAAATCATGTTTAACAGCCCGATGCTACTTAGCACGCAACACGAAACTATGCTACAGCACCCCAACATAAAAACAAAGCATATGGAAACGAACTACAGGAGATGCTTAACAATAGAGGAACACTGAGCTACGGCTAAATCACATCATAACATGTTCAAACAAGCATGGTGAAAGTGCTCAAAATATCAGGTTCACAGACTTAGTGAAAATACTAACATGGCAGGAATTAACATCAGGAAGGCATGTTTAGAGCAAGCAAACAACATGCTACAGGAACTTATAATAGCAAAGCAAGGCATGACATGATTCTACTCAAAGCCTATTTCAATAGTCCCTTACTGACCATAAGCCAAAAAGGAATCTAAGAAATGATGGCACCCATGTAAACATTGCAAGTTTTATAACAGATTTCAGACTTAGTAAAATATCAGGACATGGCAAAAACAGATTCAACATGGCATGTTCGTGAGCTCGATGCACTCACTACAGAGCATCTCAAGATAAACTAAGCATACACCCATCAAGAAGACATGGCATAGGAGCTATACATGGCAAGAACAACATCATAGCATACACGGATCAACTACAACGACCTCGTGAAAATTGAATCTCACGCAAATAGTCTGCCAGGAAACAATTTCAAGCAAAAGTAGAGCACAAAAATGACATGCTAGACTACTCCATAAATGCCAAAAAAGGCATGGATGGATAGAGAACATCCATATGTTCAAAACACCCTTACTGATCGTGCTCAAAAAGGGCATATATCTCTCTGAAACAACATGAACATATGGCATAAAATTATCAGCAGGACAAGACTTAGTGAAATCACTAAGTTCCTGAAATCAGTAACATCATCATCCCTACTTTGCATGGTTGTTCTAGTCAACACATAGCTCACAAAAATACATGGAAAATACCCCTGGAAAGATGGCATGGCAATGTTCAACTCACATGTAGGACTCAAGTTCATAGGGCACACATAATTCATGGCAAAAATGACAAAAGAGCTCGAACTGATAAGATTCTGAAACTAACGATCTGAAGCTATCTTCCAACAGCATTTCAGGCATCAAGATGAGCTCAAATGCAAATGATGCAATGGAATGAAATGATGTACTCTTCGAGACGAACATTTTGACATATTATACGCCCAAAACGGAGCCACGGTTGAGGAGATGTGATGCGTTGAAAAATGCACGAAATTAATGACAGAAAAAGACTTGGTGGAAATTTTGGGGGGGGGGAGAAAAGTCAACCGAGGCGATTCTGAGATCGGATCTGATAGCGCGCCGTTAAAGTCGCCAGGAGCTGGTCGGGCGGAGGGAGGAGACGTGTCCGCGGACGGCGGCCGGAGGAAGCCTTGTATGCAATGTGGCCAGATACGCCAATGAGAACAATGGCGTGTGGGGGCGTTAAGCGCCAGTGTGGTGTGTGTGCGCGACGGAGCTGGCCGTGTGTGTGGCCGGGCGGCAAGGCGCCGTGTGTGGCGCGGCGGAGCCTGGCGGATCCGACCCATGGGCAGAACGCAGCGGGCGGTGCGCATACGTGGCAGCCCGAGTGGCTGGCGTCTGTGGCCAGACGTTATCCGGCCCTCCGGACACGTCCGCGCAAGCGGATCTGGGATTTGCTAGGGTTTGCCCGGCATTTCGGGGAGGGTCTTTAAATAGGCATAGAGAGCTAGGAGAGTCCAAATGGGGTGTAGTTTTCGCCCACGATCGTGATCGAACGACCGAGGGCATGGAAGGGAGTTAGATGGGTTATTGGGCTGTTTTGGAGGTTGTTGGGCTGCAACTTAAAAGAGGCCTTTCGAGGGTGCGGTTAACCGTTGGAGTACCAAACGAACTCCAAATGACCGAAACTTGACAGGTGGTCTACGGTGCTATACCAGGCCACTTGACAAGGCTCAGTCCATTCCGAGAATGTTCAACACCGCACACGGAAAAATGACAAGAGGTGCGCCGGGGAACATAGGAGTGCGGATTGCAAAAGCGGACAACAGGGAATATGCTCGGAATCATGAGATTAACAGCGTATGCAAATGAGATGCACATGATGACATGGTATGAGATGCATGACATGGACAAAAAGCAAAACGAAAACAAAACCCAACCACGGAGGGAATATCATAGCACATATCCGAAAATGGCAAGAGTTGGAGTTACAAATATGGAAAGATACATCCGGGGTGTTACAACACTCCACCACTACAAGAGGATCTCGTCCGAGATCTAGGACTGAAAGAACTCGGATATTCGAACGGAGGTGATCCTCGCGCTCCCGGTGGCTTCTCCGCGGAATGGTGTGACCACTTTACTTTCAGGAATTTGATTGACTTGTTGCGAGTCTTGCGCTCGGTTTCTTCAAGAATAGCAACGGGGTGCTCATGATAAGAAAGATCTTCTTGGAGGTCAATTTCTTCAAAGTTGATAGTGCGTTCAGGAATCTTGAAGCACTTGCGGAGCTGTGACACGTGAAACACATCGTGCACGTTTGCAAAGTTGGATGGAAGCTCAAGTTGATAGGCGAGATCGCCTCTTTGCCAATGATCTTGAAAGGACCCACGTATCTAGGGGCAAGCTTCCCTTTGATACCGAAGCGACGAGTGCCTTTCATTGGAGAGACGCGGAGGTAGACATGGTCTCCGATTTCAAAAGCCACATCACGGTGCTTGTCATCATAATAGCCCTTCTGGCGCGATTGCGCGGCTTTGAGATTCTCACGAATGACTTTGCACATTTCTTGACTTCGTGATCAAGTCGTTGCCAAGAAGTTGGCGTTCACCATCTCGGACCAATTGATAGGAGTCTGCACTTTACGCCATAAAGGATTTCGAATGGGGCCTTGCAGAACATGGAAGCTGTTGTTGTAAGAGAACTCGGCATATGGGAGACACTCTTCCCACTTCATGCCAAAAGAAATGACACAAGCCACGAGCATATCTTCAAGGATTTGATTGACTCGCTCGACTTGGCCACTAGTTTGAGGATGAAAAGTTGTCTTTGAAGCGAATGTTGGTGCCCATGGCCTTGAAAGAATCCCGGAACTTAGAAGTGAAGATGCTTCCACGCAGTGCAGAAGAGATCAATTGCGGAATACCGTGCAAGCGGACAATTCAGAGGTGTATAGCTCTGCCACTAAGCTGCTGTGATAGATTCTTTGACGGGAAGAAAATGAGCCACTTTAGTAAGCTTGTCAATGACAACGAAGATAGCATCATTTCCACGCTTGGACTTAGGAAAACCATCACGAAGTCCATCTCGATATGATCAAACTTCCATTACGGAATAGCAAGAGGTTGGAGGAGACCAGCTGGTCTTTGGTGTTACCTTTCACCCTTCTGCAGACATCACATTCATTCACGAATTGAGCAATTTCTCGCTTCATTCGAGTCCACCAATATATTTGCTTGAGGTCATGGTACATCTTCGTACTTCGGGATGAATGGATAGGAGGGAATTGTGTGCCTCATTCATGATGACTTTTCTCGGATCGCCTTTAGGAACCACAATACGATCACGGAAGAAAGAGTGTCTTTGTCATCAAGCGATAGCACTTGTATTTGAAATGCCCTTGTCAATACCACGTTTCACCTTCTTCACCATGGTATCCGATGAGTTGAGCCTCACGAATTTGATCTTCCAAAGTAGGAGAGACTATGAGGTTGGCAAGAAATCCTTGAGGAACAACGAAGATTCACTTCGAAAAACTTCACAAAGATCCGGTTGGAAGGGCTTGAGAATTAGGCGTTGCAATAAGCCTTTACGCTCAAAGCATCTCGCAATCACATTCGCCTTGCCGAGTATATTCAATACTTGGATTGTACTCTTGAATCATTTCGACCCATCGAGTTTGCACGAGGTTGAGGTTTGGTTGAGTGAAGATATACTTGAGACTCTTGTGATCGGTGAAAATGTCCCTTTCCTTCCCAACAAGAGATGTCTCCATGTTATCAATGCATGGACAATGCCGCCAACTCAAGATCGTGAGTGGGGTAGTTCTTTTCGTTGGGCTTCAACGACGAGAGGTATATGCCACAACCTTCTTCTCTTGCATTAACACAGCACCGAGACCTTGCAAGGAAGCATCAGAGAAAACTTGAATGGCTTGGATTCATCGGGAGAGTCAAGGCGAGGGCTGTGACTAGCTTCTCTTTGAGGGTGTTGAAAGCGACATCACACTCGAGCGTCGGACATACTTGACATGCTTCAGGAGGAGGTTGGAAAGAGGCTTTGCAATCTTGGAGAAATTCTCAGCGAATCTTGACAATAGCTTGCAAGACCGAGAAAACTCATGGAGCTGCTTGACATTCCGAGGAGGTTCCCAATTCACAATTGAAGACACCTTCTCGGGATTAACAGCGATGCCCTTGGCTGAGATGATATGACCAAGATAAAGAACTTCATCAAGCCAGAACTCACATTTGGAAAACTTCGCATAGAATTGATGTTCTCTGAGCTTGTCGAGCACCAATCGCAAATGTTTGGCATGATCCTGCTTGTTCTTGGAGAAGACCAAAATATCATCGAGATACACCAAGACGAAATCATTTGTGTAGGGGTTGATGATAAAGTTCATCATGCGAGAGAAAGTTGGAGGAGCATTGACAAGGCGAAAGACATGATAGTATATTCATCGTAACCAAAGCTTGTTCGAATGTTGTCTTGGGAATATCTTGTTCACGAATCTGAATCTGATGATAACCCATCGGAGGTCAAGCTTGGAGAATACTTTAGCACCTTTGAGTTGCTCGAATAGCTCATTGATGTTGGGAAGTGGATACTTGTTCTTGATTGTCTCCTTATTCAATGGACGGTAATCAACACAAAGTCGGTCCGTGCCATCCTTCTTCCGGACAAAAGAACTCCACATCCCCATGGAGATGAACTCGATCGATCGGACCAGCACGCTCTTGTTCATCGAGCTGCTTCTTCAATTCTTTCAGCTCCTTGGGTCCAAGCTTGTAAGGGCGCTTGCAAGCGGGTTCGATGCGGGCTCAAGATCGATCTTGAATTCGGTGGCCGATGAGGAGGCATACCCGGAAGCTCTTCGGAAAGACATCTTGGTACTCACAAAGCATTGGAATTTGAGAGATAGCATTCAACTCGCCCTTCTCATTGAGAGAAAACAACCGAATGGTTTCATCACGACGGCATAGATGATAACATCCTCGGAAAGGTGTGTCAATTGAATTTCCTGGCAGCACAATCAAGCTGAGCCTTGTCTTTGAGAACGATCCATCCCAAGAATAAGATCAATATCAGAGTTACCAAGAACAATTGGTTTAGCCAGAAATCTATAGTCACCCATCTTGATAGAAACATCCGGAACCACCAAACTGGAGCTCAACCGTTTACCCGGAGAAATGACAGCCATGGGTTTATCCAAATGAGAAGAAGTGAAATCATGCTTGGAAAAAAACGGTCTTGACATCAAACAATGCGATGCACCAGTATCAAATAAGACTTTTGCAGGAATAGAGTTAACTGGAAGGTTACCCATGATCACATCTGAAGAATCCTCTGCCTGAGCTGCATTCATCAAGTTCACCTTTGCATGCTTCGGATTATGCTTGACCACTGCATTGCTTGAAGACCTCACAGGGGGAGGAGGAGGAAGGCGCCTTTGGTTATGGCATTTGTTCGCATAGTGACCTTTCTGCTGGCACTTGTTGCAGTCACCTCCTGGGAGTGGACGGTGATAAGGAGCATTTGACCTTGGAGCTTGAGGCTGAGACTTGTTACAGTAGCTTGGGTTGGGTGGGTGGGAAGATCCACGACCACTGAGTTCTTCTGGCGATAAAGGTGGACGGAGCGGAGGAGGAGGAAGGTAGAACTTTTGTTGCTTGCCACTTGAGAGGAGGAAGAAGACTGAGCGCATCCCTGATTCTCTTCTTTGAAGCCTCACACTTGAGCTGAGCACCTTCTAGCTTGAGTGCCATATTATAGAATTGATCAAACTGGTAGGCTCGGAAAGAACAAGAGATAGCTGCAGATCCTCTTGAAGACCACCTCGAGGCGATAGATCATACTTTTCTCATCAGGAGCGTCTTGTTTAGCGAATCGAGCAAGTTTACGAAGCTGTATGTTGTATTAGTACATCGACATATCAATAGTCCCTTCTTGACCATAAGCGGAGGAGATATAGCCCATGCTACGATGCCTACCATTTGCTTGTTAGCCTCCCAAATTGCCATGTCAAACCTCTAACCTTTGACACCATTCCTAGCAAACCGTTGTTTGGCTATGTTACGCTTTGCTCAGCCCTCTTATAGCATTGTTAGTTCAGGTGAAGATTGAAGTTTGTTCCTTGTTGGAACATGGAGATGTTGTTCCTTGTTGGAACATGGTTACTTGTTGGGATATCACAATATCTCTTATATTATTAATGCATCTATATACTTGGTAAAGGGTGGAAGGCTCGGCCTTATGCGGGTGTTTTGTTCCTCTTACCGCCCTAGTTTCAAATCATACGGTGTTATGTTCCCGGATTTTGCGTCCCTTACGCCGTCGGGTGATTATAGGACCCCACGCAGTTCGCTTTGAATAAAACTTGTCCAGCAAGGCCCAACATTGCCTTTTACCATTTGCCACACCACCACCTACTTTTCCCTTGGGAGATAACCCAAGGGTCATCTTTAATATAGCCCCGGGCCAATGCTTGTCTAAGTGTTGGTCCAAACCAGAACCACTTGCGGTGCCGCCCTAGGCAACTTAGGGTTTAAATCGGTTGCCGTCGTAGTGTTCATCCGGTCGTGGCTTTGAGGCGAGATCTGTGCGGCTACTATCGGGATGTCGGCACGCCGGGAGGTCTTGCTGGTCTTGTTTTACCATTGTCGAAATGTCTTGATGTGCGGAATACCGAGTCGATCGAGTGTCTGGGTGAAGGTCTATTCCTTCGATGATCGCGAGGAGCTTGTCATGGGCTAAGTTAGGACACCCTGCAGGTATAAACTTTCGAGAGCCGTGCCATGGTTATGTGGCAGATGGGAATTTGTTAATGTCCGTTGTGACAACTTGACACTTGATCCGAATTAAAGCGCATCTACTGAGTGTGTAGCCGTGATGGTCTCTTCTCGGAGTCAAGGAAGTGAACACAGTTTCTGTGTTATGTCGGCGTAAGTAGGTGTTAAGGATCACCTCTTGATCATTGCTAGTTGACGACCGTTCCGCTTGTTCTCTTCTCGCTCTCATTTGCATTGGTTAGCCACCATATATGCTTAGTCGCTGCTTGCAACCTCACCACTTTACCCTTCCTTTCCCATTAAGCTTTGCTAGTCTTGATACCCATGGTAATGGGATTCTTTGAATCCTCGTGGATCACCGAGATACTTCAAAACCAGTTTGCGAGTGCCTATGTTGCGAAAGCGGTGATGCTACCAAGCTCAAGGAGGAGCTTGATGAAGATCTTGCCCTTTGTGTTGTTTCGTTTGATTGATCGATAGTGGAGCCCGGTTGGGGTCGATCAGGAGTCCTTTATGCATTTGGGGTTCTTCTTTTATTTTGGTTCCGTAGTCGGACCTTGATTGTATCTGGATGATGTAATGCTTTATTCATGTAATTGTGTGAAGTGGCGATTGTATGCCAACTATGTATCTCTTTCCCTTATGTATTACTTGGGTTGTGTGAAGATTACCTCACTTGCGACATTGCTTTCAATGCGGTTATGCCTCTAAGTCGGGTGCCGACATTTGGCTTCAGATCGCCACTTCACACAATTACATGAATAAAGCATTACATCATCGAGATACAATCAAGGTCGACTCACGGAACCAAAATAAAAAAGAACAACCCACATGCGACGCGAGATCGTCGATCGCAAGCTGGGCTCCACTACTAATCGTCAGGAAAGGAAACATAGTATCGACCAAGGGCCTCATCATATTCCACTTCAGCTCGATTCGCCATCATATTTGGCATCACCAGTACTGCATCTGTTTTGGTAGAATCATGAGCCACGAGGACTCAACAATCTCACACCCGCGAAATCAAGACTATTTAAGCAAGGGAAGGCTGGTGTCAAAAAGGAGGAGCTGCTGTTTAATTAGCATATATGGTGGCTACTTACATAAAGAGGCGAGAAGAGAAGCAAAGCGCGATCGTGAAACTATTAGCGATCAAGAAGTGATCGACTACTTACGTCAAGCATAACTCCAACACCGTGTTCACTTCCGGACTCACGAGAAGAGACCATCACGTTACATACGGTTGATGTATTTTAATTAAGGTCAACTTGGGTTTTCTACAACGGACATTAACAAATTCCATCTGCCTCATAACTGGGCGGCACGGCTTTGAAAGATAATACCTGCAGGGTGTCCCAACTTAGCCCATAACAAGCTCTCACGGTCAACGAAGAATAAACCTTCACCCAAGACACTCCGTCGGACTCGGTATCCGGTACATCAAGACATTTCGACAATGGTAAAACTAAACCAGCAAAGCCGCCCGATTGTGCCGACAAATCCCGATAGGAGCTGCATATCTCGTTCTCGTGGCACATCCGGATAAGTCAAGCTCTGAGTAAAACCAGCCCTCGAGTTTCCTCGTGGTGGCCCAAGAATTGACTTTCGGTTCGGACCAACACTCGAAGGAGCTTTGGCGCCCGGGGGCTAAAATAAAGATGACCCTCGAGCTCATGAAAACCAAGGGAAAAAGGGTATAGGTGGCAAATGGTAAAACCATGGTTGGGCCTTCTTTGGAGGTTTTATTCAAAGTAACTGTCTAGGGGGTCCATAAATCACCCCGAGTGTAAGGAACATAAAATCAAGGAACATAACACGGTATGACGGAAACTAGGTGGCAAGTGGAACAAAACACGGGCATAAGGCCGAGCCTTCCACCCTTTACCAAGTATATAGATGCATTAATTAAAACAATAGATATTGTGATATCCCAAAATATCCGTGTTCCAACAAGGAACAAACTTCATCTTCATCTGCAACTAACAACGCTATAAGAGGGGCTGAGCAAGCGGTAACATAGCCAATCAGCGGTTTGCTAGGACATGGATGGTTAGAGGTTGACATGGCAATATGGGTGGCATGATATAGCAAGTGGTAGGTATCGTGACATGGGCATAGCAAAAAGCGAGCATCTAGCAAGCAAAGATAGAAGTGATTTGAAGGTATGGTCATCTTGCACTGTAAGGTTCTCAGAGTTGTCGAAGGCTTGATCTTCGTAGGCGTTCTCAACAGGCTCCTCGTTCACGTACTCGTCTCCCGGCTCTACCCAAAGCAAGAACACAAGCAACGGAACCACAATCAAGCAAGGAACATATGCACAAGCAATATGATGCAATACATGACATGCTATGCGGGATGTGACATGCTATGCATATGTATGCTCCGGAAGGAAAATGATGAACCGGGCATCAACTTGACAAACCAAGTATGCCGCTGGAAAGATGAGATGATTTGGTTGAAATCGATATAAAGATCACGGAATCGGATGCACGGTTTACAAATGACAAGCAAAACAAGAATAGCGCAAATCTGTGTTTAACAACCCGATGCTACTTAGCACACAACACGAAACTATGCTACAGCACCCCAACATAAAAACAAAGCATATGGAAACGAACTACAGGAGATGCTTAACAATAGAGGAACACTGAGCTACGGCTAAATCACATCATAACATGTTCAAACAAGCATGGTGAAAGTGCTCAAAATATCAGGTTCACAGACTTAGTGAAAATACTAACATGGCAGGAATTAACATCAGGAAGGCATGTTTAGAGCAAGCAAACAACATGCTACAGGAACTTATAATAGCAAAGCAAGGCATGACATGATTCTACTCAAAGCCTATTTCAATAGTCCCTTACTGACCATAAGCCAAAAAGGAATCTAAGAAATGATGGCACCCATGTAAACATTGCAAGTTTTATAACAGATTTCAGACTTAGTAAAATATCAGGACATGGCAAAAACAGATTCAACATGGCATGTTCGTGAGCTCGATGCACTCACTACAGAGCATCTCAAGATAAACTAAGCATACACCCATCAAGAAGACATGGCATAGGAGCTATACATGGCAAGAACAACATCATAGCATACGGATCAACTTCTAGCGACCTCGTGAAAATTGAATCTCACATGAAATAGTATGCCAGGAAACAATTTCAAGCAAAAGTAGAGCACAAAATGACATGCTAGACTACTCCATAAATGCCAAAAAAGGCATGGATGGATAGAGAACATCCATATGTTCAAAACACCCTTACTGATCATGCTCAAAAAGGGCATATATCTCTCTGAAACAACATGAACATATGGCATAAAATTATCAGCAGGACAAGACTTAGTGAAATCACTAAGTTCTGAAATCAATAACATCATCATCCCTACTTTGCATGCTTGTTCTAGTCAACACATAGCTCACAAAAATACATGGAAAATACCCTGGAAAGATGGCATGGCAATGTTCAACTCACATGTAGGACTCAAGTTCATAGGGTGCACACATAATTCATGGCAAAAATGACAAAAGAGCTCGAACTGATAAGATTCTGAAACTAACGATCTGAAGCTATCTTCAACAGCATTTCGGGCATCAAGATGAGCTCAAATGCAAATGATGCAATGGAATGAAATGATGTACTCTTGAGTCGAACATTTTGACATATTACACGCCCAAAACGGAGCTACGGTTGAGGAGATGTGATGCGTTGAAAAATGCAAAATGTAATGTGAAAAAAGACTTGGTGGAAATTTTGGGGGAGAAAAATCAAGCGAGGCGATTCTGAGATCGGATCTGGGCGCGCCGTTCGAAGTCGCGGGCAGGTCGGGCGGAGGAGAGGCGTGTCCGTGCGGACGGCGTGGCCGGAGGCGCGGGCGGCATAGTGGCAGATAGCCATGGCGGGGAAGACATGGCGGGGGAATGGCTTACAGCAAAGGGCAGTGGTGGTTAGTATGAGGTTGGCCGGCATGTGTGTGGAGTGTGGCCTTGGCAGTGTGTGTAGTGAGGAGGCATGACCGGATCAAGGGCCATGGGCCGAAAGCCATGGCCAGAGCTCCAGCGGTGGTGTGGCATACGCTTGCAGCCCGGAGTGGCTGCGTCTGTGGCGGACGTTGTCCGCCCGCTCTCGGACACCATCCGTGTGGATCTGGGATTTACTAGGGTTTGCAGGGATTTGGGGAGGGTCTTTAAATAGGCATAGAGGGCTAGGAGAGTCCAAATGGGGTGTAGTTTCGCCCTACGATCGTGATCGAACGACCGAGGGCATGGAAGGAGTTAGATGGGTTATTGGGCTGTTTTGGAGGTTGTTGGGCTGCAACTTAAAAGAGGCCTTTTGAGGTGCGGTTAACCGTTGGAGTACCAAGCGAACTCCAAATGACCGAAACATGACAGGTGGTCTACGATTGCTATACAGGGCCACTTGACAAGGCTCGTCCATTCGAGAATGTTCAACACCCTTTGCGGAAAAATGACAAGAGGAAGTGCGTGGGGAACATAAGAGTGCCGGATTACAAAAGCGGACAACAGGGAATATGGTGGAATCATGAGGCAACAGCATTATGCAAATGAGATGCACATGATGACATGGTATGAGATGCATGACATGGACAAAATGCAAAACGAAAACAAAACCCAACCACGGAGGGAATATCATAGCACATATCCGAAAATGGCAAGAGTTGGAGTTACAAATATGGAAAGATACATCCGGGGTGTTACACCAACACTCGAAGGAGCACTGGCCCGGGGGGGCTAAAATAAAGATGACCCTCGGGCTCCGGAAACCCAAGGGAAAAAAAAGGGCTAGGTGAGGCAAATGGTAAAAGGCAATGTTGGGCCTTGCTGGACAAGTTTTATTCAAAGCGAACTGTCAGGGGGGTCCCATAAATCACCCCACCAGCGTGAGAGCATAAAATCCGGGAACATAACACTGGTATGGCGGAAACTAGAAGGCGGCAAGAGTGGAACAAAACACAGGCATAAGGCCGAGCCTTCCACCCTTTACCAAGTATATAGATGCATTAATAATATAAGAGATATTGTGATATCCCAACAAGTAAACATGTTCCAACAAGGAACTCTCCATGTTCAACGAGGAACAAACTTCAATCTTCACTGCAACTAACAACGCTATAAGAGGGCTGAGCAAAGCGGTAACATAGCCAAACAATGGTTTGCTAGGAATGGTGTCAAAGGTTAGAGGTTTGACATGGCAATTTGGGAGTGACGACAAGCAAATGGTAGGCATCATAGCATTGGCATAGCAAAAGAACGAGCAAACTAGCATAGCAAAGATAGTAGTGATTTGAGGGTATGATCATCTTGCACTGAAATCCCATAAGGAAGAAGAACGATTCCATGAAGAAGACAAGCGGACGTGGTCGAGCGAATCCTCACAACTCCAAAGCGAAACCGAAGCTAACGAGAGAAGCAAACCGGAAAGAAGCAAACAATATAAATAAACACACCAGCATAAACATGTCATGATGCACAAACAAGTATGATGCATGTCCGGTTTAAATAGCATGGCATGGCAATATGCAAACAAAACTACAAGTTAAGTGGAGCTCAATATGCAGCGAGTTGCATATTGATGAAACTCCACCTCAATTATTTAGTTCTCTCGATATGCTACTCATCAAAATTAAACAATCGTGGAAATCACGGGACCCCAAAGCGGTGAGTTATAGTCCACGAAGCAGGCGAATCGGGAACTGCAGTGTTGATGGCCGACCGTAAAGTGCACCTTGGGGTTCGTCGATCGTGAAATCACTCGAGACCCAAAACGGTGAGTAATAGTCCCGCAAGCGGGCGAATGGCGCAAAGCTGCGTGTGTTGATGAAGCGACACATAAGCGCACCTTAGGGTTAAATCAATCGTGGAAATCACTCCGGGATCCCAAAACATTGAGTAATAGTCCGAAGCGGGCGAATGGCGCCAAAGCTGCAGTGTAGATGACCGACATGTAAGCGCACCTTAGGGTTATGTCGGTAAATCACTCCGACACTACTAGGAAAAGGCTAGTAGCCTTGCAGGTTTTACATGTATGGTGGCGGGTACCCGCTACTAATCTGGCCCGCTCTGACTAACTCGTGGTAGTAGCGCGTGCGCCCGCTCTGCTATACTGAGAGTGTGTGGTGCAGGCTTCGCTTCACGCTAATAGCTAAGCTCTTTGGCGAGACAGCCTCTGCTTCTCGAAGTGCTTTGCTAACTTTTGTACACTAACTCACATTAATTTAAGTAGTTTTTGGCATATTTGTTTTGTATTTGAACCCGGCTTTGTAGAAGAATCTTTAGCATAGAAATTTCATCATGATAGCATGTACATACAAATAGTCTCTTCATAATTATCATCAACACAAGTGATATCTTGTTATCATCTCGAAAATAGCAATGCAGTCTGAATACTTGCAACTACAACAACGTCATCCATCTAAACAAAGGCATCGCAAGAAGTGCTATCACTATGGTGAGAGCGGAACCATCAAATACATGAGGTGGCGATTCTGAGTCCTCTCTCGCTAAGCGTGAACCTCAAGTAACTAGCTTCTCTTCTTATGCCTTTTGAAGCCTTTATATGGCTGGCACCCGTGAACCCATTCACTTGCGCTGACACTTATGCCACTCGTTGTACACCCGGAACCTTCCCTCTGTACACGACAGCATTTCCATCTAGCCATCAAAACTAGGTTTTGTTAGTATAGCATCGATGAGGCTATATCTCCCGATGTCGAGCACGACTTAGAGCATAACCGCATTGAAAGCAATGCCATAAGTGAGGTAATCTTAGCACAATCCATGTAATACATAAAGGAAAGATACATAGTTGGCTTACAATCGCCACTTCACAATTACATGAATAAAGCATTACATCATCCGAATACAATCAAGGTCCGACTCACAGAACCAAAATAAAGAAAGAACCCCAAATCGACAAGGACCACGATCATTTATTGGGCTCCCTCTTGATCAACTAGAACAAAAACAACACAAAGGGCAAGATCTTCATTGAGCTCCTCCTTGAGCTTAGTTCGTCACCTTTCATTAACAAAAGCACTGAAACTGGTTTTGGAAGTATCTGGTGAGCCACGGGGACTCGGCCAATCTGCACCCTTGCGAGATCAAGACTATTAAGCTTATGGGTAAGGTAAAGGCATGAGGTGGAGCTGCAGCAAGCGACTAGCATGCAGTGGCTACATACATGAAATGAGGCGAGAAGAGAAGGCAAAACACGGTGACCAAAAAAGTATGATCAAAGTGATCCTATAACCTCACGTCAAAGCATAACTCCAACAAGTGTTCACTTCCGGACTCCGCGGAAAGAGACCATCACGGTAACACGCAGTTGATGTATTTTAATTAAAATTCAACTTGGGTTTTCTACAACTGGACATTAACAAATTATCGCCACATAACATAGACACGGCTCTAAAGTTTAAACCTGGGGGGTGTCCCAACCTGTGAACAAGCTCATGATCAACGAAGAATAGACCTACCCAAGACCTCCGGTGACTTCGGTATCCAGTACATCAAGACATTTACGTGATGGTAAACAAGACCATGGACCTCCAAACATCTTGAAAATAAATCGATAAATGGTGCACATATCTGCGTTCTCAGAACCACGCGGATGAGCGAACGTCGGTTGGCATAGACCACTGGTTGCCCGGTAGCGGACATCGCTTCGAGGTTGGACCAAGCTATAGCAGCCCTCGATGCGGCTATATCTCCCGTGTAAAGCACGACTTAGAGCATAACCGCATTGAAAGCAATGTCATAAGTGAGGTAATCTTCGCACAATCCATGTAATACATAAGGAAAAGGTACATAGTTGGCTTCGATCAGCCACTTCACACAATTACATGAATAAAGCATTACATCATCCGGATACAATCAAGGTCCAACTCTGGAACCAAAATAAAGAAGAACAACCCCACATCGTAGCAGATCGATCGCTAAGCTGGGCTCCACTACTAATCGTCAGGAAAGGAAACATAGTATCGACAAGGGCCTCATCATATTCCACTTCAGCTCGAGTTAGCCATCAGTATTTGGCATCACCAATACTGCATCATTTTGGTAGAATCATGAGCCAGGGGACTCAACAATCTCACACGCGAGATCAAGACTATTTAAGCAAGGAAGAAATTTGGTGTCAAAAAGGAGAGCTCATGGCAGCAAGCATATATGGTGGCTACCGCCAAAGAGAAGCGAGAAGAAAAGCAAAGCGGTCGTGAAACTATTAGCGATCAAGAAGTGATCCGACTACTTCGTCAAGCATAACTCCAACAGTGTTCACTTCCGGACTCCGAGAAGAGACCATCACGATTACATACAGTTGATGTATTTTAATTAAAATCAACTTGGGTTTTCTGGCGGACATTAACAAATTCCCATCTGCCTCATAACATGAGCACGGCTTTGAAAGATAATACCTGCTGAGGTGTAACAACCCATAACAAGCTCTCACGGTCAGCGAAGAATAAACCTTCACCCAAGACACTCCGTCAGACTCGGTATCCCGGTACATCAAGACATTTCGACAATGGTAAAACTAAACCAGCAAAGCCGCCCGATTGTGCCTACAAATCCCGATAGGAGCTGCACATATCTCGTTCTCGAGGGCACATCGGATAAGTCAAGCTCAGTAAAACCAGCCCTGAGTTTCCTCGTGGTGGCCCCTTGATTGCTCGGTTGGGACCAACTTACTCGAAGAACCTTGGCCGGGGGGGCTAAAATAAAGATGACCCTCGGGCTCGCGAAAACCCAAGGAAAAGGGTATAGGTGGCAAATGGTAAAACCAAGGTTGGGCCTTCTTTGGAGGTTTTATTCAAAAGCGGTGTCTAGGGGTCCCATAAATCACCCGACCGTGTAAAGGCATAAAATCAAGGAACATAACACCGGTATGGCGGAAACTAGGGTGGCAAGAGTGGAACAAAACACGGGCATAAGGCAGAGCCTTCCACCCTTTACCAAGTATATAGATGCATTAATTAAAACAATAGATATTGTGATATCCCAAAATATGTTCCAACAAGGAACAAACTTCATCTTCATCTGACTAACACGCTATAAGAGGGCTGAAACAAAGCGGTAACATAGCCAATCAACGGTTTGCTAGGACATGGATGGTTAGAGGTTGACATGGCAATATGGGTGGCATGATATAGCAAGTGGTAGGTATGCAGCATAGGAATAGCAAAGGCGAGCATCTAGCAAGCAAAGATAGAAGTGATTTGAAGGTATGGTCATCTTGCTGTAAGGTTCTGAGTTGTCGAAGCTTGATCTTCGTAGGCGTTCTCAACAGGCTCCTCGTTCACGTACTGTCTCGGCTCTACAAGAACACAACCAGAACCACAATCAAACAAGGAACATATGCAAGCAATATTGTAAATACATGACATGCTATGCGGGATGTGACATGCTATGCATATGTATGCTCGGAAGAAAATGATGAACGGGCATCAACTTGGCAAACCAAGTATGCCGCTGGAAAGATGAGATGATTTGGTTGAAATCGATATAAAGATCACGGAATCGGATGCGGTTTGCAAATGACAAGCAAAACAAGAATAGCGCAAATCTTGTTTAAGATGCTACTTAGCATAACAAAACTATGCTACAGCACCCCAACATAAAAAAAAGCATATGGAAACGAACTACAGGATGCTTAACAATGAAGAACACTGAGCTACGGCTAAATCACATCATAACATGTTCAAACAAGCATGGTGAAAGTGCTCAAAATATCAGGTTCACAGACTTAGTGAAAATACTAACATGGCAGGAATTAACATCGAGGAAGGCATGTTTAGAGCAAGCAAACAACATGCTACAGGAACTTATAATAGCAAAGCAAGGCATGACATGATTCTACTCAAAGCATATTTCAATAGTCCCTTACTGACCATAAGCCAAAAAATCTAAAATGATGGCACCCATGTAAACATTGCAACAGATTTCAGACTTAGTAAATATCAGGACATGGCAAAAACAGATTCAACATGGCCTCGATGCACTCACTACAGAGCATCTCAAGATAAACTATACACCCATCAAGAAGACATGGCATAGGAGCTATACATGGCAAGAACAACATCATAGCATACACGGATCAACTACTGCGACCTCGTGAAAATTGAATCTCATGAAAATAGTCTGCCAGGAAACAATTTCAAGCAAAAGTAGAGCACAAAAATGACATGCTAGACTACTCCATAAATGCCAAAAAGGCATGGATGGATAGAGAACATCCATATGTTCAAAACACCCTTACTGATCGTGCTCAAAAGGGCATATATCTCTCTGAAACAACATGAACATATGGCATAAAATTATCAGCAGGACAAGACTTAGTGAAATCACTAAGTTCACGAAATCAATAACATCATCATCCCTACTTTGCATGGTTGTTCTAGTCAACACATAGCTCACAAAAAATGGAAAATACCCCTGGAAAGATGGCATGGCAATTTCAACTCACATGTAGGACTCAAGTTCATAGGGTGCACATAATTCATGGCAAAATGACAAAAGAGCTCGAACTGATAAGATTAAAACTAACGATCTGAAGCTATCTTCCAACAGCATTTCGGGCATCAAGATGAGCTCAAATGCAAATGATGCAATGGAATGAAATGATGTACTCTTCGAGGCGAACATTTTGACATATTATCGCAAAAGCGAACCAGGTTGAGGAGATGTGATCGTTGAAAAATACGAAATTAATGAAAAGAACTTGGTGAAATTTTGGGGGAGAAAATCAACCAGCGGTTCAGATCGGATCGGTAGCGCCGTTCAGGTCATGAACGGGTGGAGGAGGCAGTGTCAGCCAGACCAATGGAGGCCTTGGTATGAAATGGCCAGCCATGTAGCCGAGAAGCAAGCAGCCATGTGGCAGGAGCCGTTAGCACAATGGCTAGTAATGGTGTGGCAGTGTGTAATGGCTGTGTGTGGGCCAATGTGTGTGAACCCATGGCTGAAGGCAGCCGGATCAAGACCCCATGAACAAACCATGGGCAGTGAATAATGGCGCCCGCAATGGCAGCCAGCAGATGCTGCGTCTGTGGCAGACGTTATCCGGCCCTTCCGGACCGTCCGGCAATGATCTAGGATTTACTAGGGGTTTGCCATTTGGGAGGTCTTTAAATAGGCATAGAGGAGCTAGGAGAGTCCAAATGGGGTGTAGTTTTGCATACACGATCGTGATCGAACGAGAGGCATGGAAGGAGTTAGATGGGTTATTGGGCTGTTTTGGAGGTTGTTGGGCTGCAACTCAAAGAGGCCTTCGAGGTCGGTTAACCGTTGGAGTACCAAGCGAACTCAAATGACCCGAAACTTGCGGTGGTCTACGGTGCTATACCGGGCCACTTGACAAGGCTCAGTCCATTAGAATGTTCAACACCCTTTGGAAAAATGACAAGAGGGTGCAGGGGAACATAAGTGCGGATTGCAAAGCGAATGACAGAATATGCTGGAATCATGGAGAACGACAGTATGCAAATGAGATGCACATGATGACATGGTATGAGATGCATGACATGAATGCAAGCAAAAAAAAACCCAACCGGAGGAATATCATAGCACATATCAAAAATGGCAAGAGTTGGAGTTACAAATATGGAAAGATCAAAGGGTGCAACCTCCACCACAAAGAGGATCTCGTCAGATCTGGGACTGAAAGAACTCGGATATTGAGCGGAGGTGATCCCAGCGCTCCCGGTGGCTTCTCTGTGGAATGGTGTGACCACTTTACTTTGGTTTGATTGACTTGTTGCGAGTCTTGCGCTCGGTTTCTTCAAGAATAACAGCAGGGTGCTCATGATAAGAAAGATCTTCTTGGAGGTCAATTTCTTCAAAGTTGATAGTGCGTTCAGGAATCTTGAAGCACTTGAATTTGTGACCGTGAAACACATCGTGCCGTTTGCAAAGTTGGATGGAAGCTCAAGTTGATGGCGAGATCGCCTCTTTTGCCAATGATCTTGAAAGGACCCACGTATCTGGGGCAAGCTTCCCTTTGATACAAAGCGGCGAGTGCCTTTCATTGGAGAAATAGCGGGTAGACATGGTCTCGATTTCAAAAGCCATCACGGTGCTTGTCATCATAATAGCCCTTACAAGCGCGATTCTTTGAATTCTCACGAATGACTTTGCACATTTCTTGACTTCTGTGATCAAGTCGTTGCCAAAGTTGGCGTTCACATCGGACCAATTGATAGGAGTCTGCACTTTGCCATAAGGATTCGAATGGGGCTTGCGAACTTGGAGGCATTGTTGTAAGAAGAACTTCGGCATATGGAACCTCTTCCACTTCATGCCAAAGAAATGACACAAGCCTGAGCATATCTTCAAGGATTTGATTGACGCTCGACTTGGCCACTAGTTTGAGGATGAAAAGTTGTGCTGAAAGCGAATGTTGGTGCCCATGGCCTACGAAAAGAATCAGAACTTAGAAGTGAAGATGCTTCCACGGTGCAGAGATCAATTCGGAATACCGTGCAAGCGGACAATTCTGAGGTGTATAGCTCTGCCTAAAATTCTTTGTGATAGATTCTTTGGCAGGAAGAAAATGAGCCACTTTAGTAAGCTTGTCAATGACAACGAAGATAGCATCATTTCCACGCTTGGACTTAGGAAAACGATCCACGAAGTCCATCTCGATATGATCAAGCGGGCGAAATTGCGCAGCTGCGTGTGTTGATGACCGACCACGTAAAGCGCACCTTGAGGTTAAATCAATGGAAATCACTCCAAGACCCCAAAGCGATGAGTAATAGTCCGCAAGCGGGCAGAAGTGCATAAGCTGCGTGTGTTGATGACTGACAATGGCGCACCTGGGGTTAAATTCATCGTGGAAATCACTCCAGTATCCCAAAACATTGAGTAATAGTCCACGAAGCGAATGAAGAATGGCGCAAAAGCTACTGAGTGTTGATGGCCAGACACGTAAGCGCACCTTAGGGTTAAATCGACCATGAAAATCACTCCGAGACCCCAAAGCGGTGAGTAATAGTCCACGAAAAGGGCTAGAATCGGCCAAAAATCACGAGTGTTGACAACCAAACATATGGCGCGCTAAGGGTTAAATCAACCATGGAAATCACTCCGAGACCCAAAAATGGTGAGTAATAGTCCGAAACTGGCGAAATCGGCCAGCGGCGAGTGTTGATTACCGACATGCGTAAGCGCACCTTAGGGTTTGTCATTCGTGGAAATCGCCGGGACCCCGCAAGCGGTGAGTAATAGTCCATGAAGCGGGCGAATCTGCTTAAGCTGCGGTGTTGATGGCCAACACAGCAGGACTTGGGGTTTGCAATCGTGGAAATCACGCTGGACCCCAAAGCGATGAGTTAGAATCCACGAAGCAGGCGAAATCGGCCAAAAGCTGCGAGTGTTGATGGCCGAGCATGTAAGTGCACCTTGGGGTTTGTCAATCGTTAAATCACTCCGAGACCCCAAAATAGTGAGTAATAGTCCACGAAATGGGCGAGAATGAAGCAAAAAGCTGCGTGTGTTGATGGCCAAACACATAAAGCGCACCTTAAGGTTCGTCGATGGGAAATCACTCAGGGATCCCAAAACATTGAGTAATAGTCCATGAAGCGGGCGAGAATGGCGCAAAAGCTGCAGTGTTGATGACCAAACACGTAAAGCGCACCTTGAGGTTAAATCAACCATGAAAATCACTCCAAAGACCCAAAAGCAGTGAAATGTGAATCCACGACGAAGGCTAGAATCGGCCAAAATTCTGCAGTGTTGGCAGCAGGCATGTAAGCGCCCTTAGAGTTCGTCAACCATAAATCACTCGAGACCCAAAAATGGTGAGTAATAGTCCATAAATGGCCGGATGGCCATTATCTGCGAGTGTTGATTACGGAAACACGTAAAGCGCACCTTAGGGTTTGTCATTCGTGAAATCGCCGGGATCCCAAAGCAGGTGAGTAATAGTCCATGAAGCGGGCGAGAATCAGCCAAAAGCTGCGGCGTTGATGACCAACACGTAAGGACAGGGGTTCGCCAATCGTGGAAATCACTGGGGACCCCAAAACGATGAGTTATAGTCCACGAAACAGGCGAAATCGGCCAGAACTGCGAGTGTTGATGGCAAACACGTAAGTGCACCTTGGGGTTAAGTCAATCGTGAAATCACTCAGAGACCCCAAAGCAGTGAGTAATAGTCACGAAGCGGGCGAATGGCGCAAAAGCTGCGTGTGTTGATGGCCGACACATAGCGCGCACCTTGGGGTTAAGTCAATCGTGAAATCACTCGGGATCCCAAAACATTGAGTAATAGTCCACAAGCGGGCGAATAAACAAAAGCTGCAGTGTGGATGACCGACATGTAAGCGCACCTTGGGTTTCATGATAAGTGGAAATCATCAAACACTACTGAGAAAAAGCTAGTAGCGGCGGAGTTTTACATGTATCGATGGCGGCGGTACCGGCGCTACTATCTGGCCTTACGCTAACTCGTAATAGCAGCGTAATGCGCCCACGCTACTGCTATACAAGTGTAACGCAATGGCCTTGATTCTTGAGGAAGCTTCTTCCGCTATTAGCTAAGCGCTCTTTAGCCAGAGACAGCGCTCTCTGCTTCTCTTGATTGCTGCTGCTAACTTTTATTTTTCGCGCTTACTGTTAATTTAAGTAGTTTTTTTGGCATATTTGTTTTGTATTTGAACCGGCTTTGTAGAAGAATCTTTAGCACATAGAAATTTCATCATGATAGCATGTACATACAAATAGTCTCTTCATAATTATCATCCAACACAAAGTGATATCTTGTTATCATCTAGAAAATAGCAATACATGCAAGTCTAGAATACTTACCAACTTCTGACAACGTCATCCATCTAAACAAAGGCATACATGAAATTGCTATCACTATGAGTGAAGCGGAACCATCAATGATACATGAAAGGTGCGGATTCTGAGTCCTCTCTCGCTAAGCGTGAACCTCAAGTAACTAGCTTCTCCTTCTTATGTCTTTTGAAGCCTTATGGCTGGCACCATGAACCCATTCACTTGCGCTGACACTTATGCCACTCGTTGTACACCCGGACCTTCCCTCTGTACCACGACATAGCATTTCCATCTAGCCATCAAGAAACTAGGTACCTGTCATATATAGTAGCCCTCGATGAGGCTATATCTCCCATGTGGGAAACCGCGACTTGAAACATAACGCATTGAAAGCAATGTACATAAGTGAGGTAATCTTAGCACAATCCATGTAATACATAAGGGAAAGATACATAGTTGGCTTACAATCGCCACTTCACACAATTACATGAATAAAGCATTACATCATCCGGATACAATCAAGGTCCGACTCACGGAACCAAAATGAAGAACCCCGTCGACAAAGGACACTGATGCGACCCCAAGCTGGGCTCCCTCTTGATCAACTAGAACAAAAACAACACAAAGGGCAAGATCTTCGCCGAGCTCCTCCTTGAGCTTAGTTCGTCACACCTTTCCAGTAACAAAGGCACACCTGAAAACTGGTTTTGGAAGTATCACGGTGAGCCACGGGGACTCAGCAATCGCACTTGCCGCGAGATCAAGACTATTAAGCTTATGGGTAAGAGTAAAGGCATGAGGTGGAGCTGCAGCAAGCGACTAGCATACTTGAGGCTAACATACATGGAAATGAGAGCGAAGAGAAAGCAAAGCACGATTCGACAAAAGTATGATCAAGAAGTGATCCTATAGCAACCTGCGTCAAGCATAACTCCAACACCGTGTTCACTTCCCGGACTCAGCCGGAAGAGACCATCACGGTAACACTTACCTGGTTGATGTATTTTAATTAAAAGGTCAACTTGGGTTTTCTACAAGCTGGACATTAACAAATTCCCCACTTACGCCACATAACAGCGAGCACGGCTCTCGAAAGTTTAAACCCTGCGGGGGTGTCCCAACAACCATAATGACAAGCTCTCGCGATCAGCGAAGAATAGACCTTCACCCAAGACACTCGATCGGACTTCGGTATCCGGTACATCAAGACATTTCGACAATGGTAAAACAAGACCAGCAAGACCTCCCGGCGTGCGACAAATCCCGATAGTAGCTGCATATCTATACGTTCTCGGGAACTGCAGGATGAGCAGAGCGTCGGGTTGGCATAGACCACTGGTTGCCAGTAGCCGGACATCGCTTCGAGTTGGACCAGCTATAGCGCCCTCGATGCGGCTATATCTCCCGCGATGTCGAAAAACTGCGACTTAGAGGCATAACCGCATTGAAAGCAATGTCATGAGTGAGGTAATCTTAGCACTGGTCCATGTAATACATAGGGAAAAAGGTACATAGTTGACTTCACGATTAACATACTTCACACAATTACATGAATAAAAGCATTACATCATCCAGATACAATCAAGGTCCATTACTGAACCAAAATAAAAGAAGAACAACCCCATGTCGACCAGAATCCCAATCCTTCACTTCAACAGAGCTCCTACTAATCGTCTGGGAAAAGGAAACATAGTATCGACCAAGGGCCTCATCATATTCCCGCCATTTCGATTCATATCATCATTTAGCATCACCGGTACCTGCATACATTTTGGTAGAATCACATGGCAGGCCACGAGGGACTCAACAATCTCACCCACCGAGATCAAGACTATTTAAGCAAAGGGAAGGCTGGTGTCAAAAAAGGAGGAGCTGCACCAGCGCTTAAGCATATATGGTGGCTACTTCGCCAAGGAAGCGAGAAAGAAGCAAAGGCGGCGATGCGTGAAACTAATAGCGATCAAGAAAGCGATCGACTACTTCGTCAAGCATAACTCCAACACCGTGTTCACTTCCGGACTCACCGAGAAGAGACCATCGCAGTTACATACTGGAATGATGTATTTTAATTAAAATTCGACCGGGGTTTTCTACAACGGACATTAACAAATTCCTCTCGCCTCCTCATAACATAGAGCACGGCTTTTGAAAGATAATACCACAGAGGGTGTCCCAACAACCCATAACAAGCTCTCCACGGTCGGCGAAGAATAAACCTTCACCCAAGACACTCCGATCAGACTCGGTATCCCGGTACATCAAGACATTTGACAATGGTAAAACTAAACCAAGCAAAGCCGCCCGATTGTGCCTACAAATCGATAGGACTGCATATCTCTGGATTCTCGGGGCACATCCGGATAAGTCAAGCTACTGAGTAAAACCAGCCTCGAGTTTCCTCGTGGTGGCCCATAGGTTGCTCGGTTGGGACCAACACTCGAAGAGCACTGGCAAGAGAGCTAAAATAAAGATGACCCTCGAACTCATGAAAACCAAAGGAAAAAAGGTATAGGTGGCAAATGGTAAAACCAAGGTTGGGCCTTCTTTGGAGGAGTTTATTCAAGCGAAGTGTCTGGGGGGTCCCATAAATCACCCGACAAGTGTAAGGAGCATAAAATCAAGGAACATAACACGGTATGGCGGAAACTAGGGTGGCAGAAGTGGAACAAAACACGGGCATAGGAAGAACCTTCCACCCTTACCAAGTATATAGATGCATTAATTAAAACAATAAATATTGTGATATCCCAAAATATCCGTGTTCAACAAGGAACAAACTTCATCTTCATCTGCAACTAACAGCGCTATAAGATGGAGCTGAGAAAAAGCGGTAACATAGCCAATCAGCACGGTTTGCTAGGACATGGATGGTTAGAGGTTGACATGGCAATATGGGTGGCATGATATAGCAAGTGGTAGGTGTAGCAGCATGTAGAATAGCAAAAAAGCGAGCATCTAGCAAGCAAAGATAGAAGTGATTTGAAGGTATGGTCATCTTGCACCTTAAGGTTCTCGAGAGTTGTCGAAGGCTTGATCTTCGTGGCGTTCTCAACAGGCTCCTCGTTCACGTACTAGTCTCGGCTCTACCCAAAGCAAGAACACAAGCAGCGGAACCACAATCAAACAAGGAACATATGCAAGCAATATTTATGCAATACATGACATGCTATGCGGGATGTGACATGCTATGCATATGTATACTCGGAAGGAAAATGATGAACCGGGCATCAACAGCAAACCAAGTATGCCGCTGGAAAGATGAGATGATTTCGGTTGAAATCGATATAAAGATCACGGAATCGGATGCACGGTTTGCAAATGACAAACAAAACAAGAATGGCGCAAATGCATGTTTAACGACGATGCTACTTAGCGCCAACACGAAACTATGCTACAGCACTAACATAAAAACAAAGCATATGAAACGAACTACAGGAGATGCTTAACAATAGAAGAGGAACTGCTGAGCTACAAACTAAATCACATCATAACATGTTCAAACAAGCATGGTGAAAGTGCTCAAAATATCAGGTTCACAGACTTGGTGAAAATACTAACATGGCGGGAATTAACATCGAGGAAGGCATGTTTAGAGCAAGCAAACAACATGCTACAGGAACTTATAATAGCAAAGCAAGGCATGACATGATTCTACTCAAAGCCTATTTCAATAGTCTTACTGACCATAAGCCAAAGGAATCTAGAAATGATGGCACCCATGTAAACATTGCAAGTTTTATAACAGATTTCAGACTTAGTAAAATATCAGGACATGGCAAAAACAGATTCAACATGGCATGTTAGTGAGCTCGATGCACTCACTACAGAGCATCTCAAGATAAACTAAGCATACACCCATCAAGAAGACATGGCATAGGAGCTATACATGGCAAGAACAACATCATAGCATACGGATCAACTTCTACAACGACCTCGTGAAAATTGAATCTCCATAAAATAGTCTGCCAGGAAACAATTTCAAGCAAAAGTAGAGCACAAAAATGACATGCTAGACTACTCCATAAATGCCAAAAAAGGCATGGATGGATAGAGAACATCCATATGTTCAAAACACCCTTACTGATCGTGCTCAAAAAGGGCATATATCTCTCTGAAACAACATGAACATATGGCATAAAATTATCAGCAGGACAAGACTTAGTAAATCACTAAGTTCACTGAAATCAATAACATCATCATCCCTACTTTGCATGGTTGTTCTAGTCAACACACAACTCACAAAAATACATGGAAAATACCCCTGGAAAGATGGCATGGCAATGTTCAACTCATATGTAGGACTCAAGTTCATAGGGTGCACACATAATTCATGGCAAAAATGACAAAGAAGCTCAGAGCTGATAAGATTCTGAAACTAACGATCTGAAGCTATCTTCCAACAGCATTTCGGGCATCAAGATGAGCTCAAATGCAAATGATGCAATGGAATGAAATGATGTACTCTTCAAGACGAACATTTTGACATATTATACGCCCAAAGCAGACCCACAGTTGAGGAGATGTGATGCGTTGAAAAATGCACGAAAGTGTGTGAAAAAAAAGACTTGGTGGAAATTTTGGGGGAGAAAAGTCAATCAGAAGATCACTGAGATCGGATCTAGAGCGCGCCGTTAAAGTCGCCCGAGCAGGTCAGGCCGGGGGAGGAGGCGTGTCCAGCGAGACGGCAGGCAGCGGCGGAAGAAGCGCGGCTTGGGCAGCCTTGGCGAAACAGCAACCTTGAGCCGATGTGTGTGGCAGATGAGGCGTTAGCACCAGCGGCAGTGTGGCGGTGCCTGGCATGACGAGCGAATGGCAGTAGTGTAAGGCAGTGTGTGTGTGGAAAGCACACGTGGCCAGAGCAGGAATCCGATGAACCCAGCCAGAGCTCTTGAGCCGGCATGCGTGCGCATGCAACACATGCAACAGATGTTACGTCTACGTGGCGGGCGTTATCCGGCCCGCTTGAACCACGTCCGGCGGCGGCATCTGGATCTAGGGTACTTGAGGTTGCGGCATTTCGAGAGGGTCTTTAAATAGGCATAGAGGGAGCTAGGAGAGTCCAAATGGGGTGTAGTTTAAGCCTACGATCGTGATCGAGCGACCGAGGGCATGGAAGGGAGTTAGATGGGTTATTGGGCTGTTTTGGAGGTTGTTGGGCTGCAACTTAAAGGAAGCCTTTCTTGAGGTGCAGTTAACCGTTGGAGTACCAGCGAACTCAAATGACCCGAAACAGACGAATTAGTCTCTAGGTGCTATACGAGGGCCACTTGACAAGGCTCAGTCCATTCGAAATGTTCAACACCCGCTACGGAAAAAATGACAAAGAAGGTCGCCCGGGAACATAAGGAGTCGGATTACAAAAAGCAGACCGGCGGGGAATATGCTCGGAATCAATGACGGCCATGGCATTATGCAAATGAGATGCACATGATGACATGGTATGAGATGCATGACATGGACAAAAACCAAACGAAACAAAACCCAACCACGGAGAGAATATCATAGCACATATCCGAAAATGGCAAGAGTTGGAGTTACAAATATGGAAAGATACATCCGGGGTGTTACAACACTCCACCACTACAAGAGGATCTAGTCCGAGATCTAGGGTGAAAAGAACTCCGGATATTCGGAACGGAGGTGATCTCAGCGCTCCCGGTGGCTTCTCAGCGAATGGTGTGACCACTTTACTTTCAGAAATTTGATTGACTTGTTGCGAGTCTTATGGTTTCTTCAAGAATAGCAGCAGAGGTGCTCATGATAAGAAAAGATCTTCTTGGAGGTCAATTTCTTCAAAGAGTTGATAGATGCGTTCAGAAATCTTGAAGCACTTGCGGAACTGTGACACGTGAAACACATATCGTGCCGTTTGCAAAGTTGGATGGAAGCTCAAGTTGATGGCGAGATCGCCTCTTTGCCAATGATCTTGAAAGGACCCACGTATCTAGGGCAAGCTTCCCTTTGATACGAAGCGGCAGTGCCTTTCATTGGAGAAGGCGGAGGTAGACATGGTCTCCGTTTCAAAAGCCAATCACGGTGCTTGTCATCATAATAGCCCTTAATGCAGCGATTGAAGCATTTGAGATTCTCACGAATGACTTTGCACATTTCTTGACTGCAGTGATCAGAGTCGTTTGCCAAAGTTGGCGTTCACATGTCTCGGACCAATTGATAGGAAGTGCTGGCACTTTCGCCATAAGGATTTGAATGGGGCCTTGCAGAACTTTATGGAAAGGCACATTGTTGTAAGAGAACTTCGGCATATGGAGACACTCTTCCACTTCATGCCAAAAAGAAATGGCCACAGCCTGAGCATATCTTCAAGAGATTTGATTGACTCTTTCGACTTGGCCACATAGTTTGAGGATGGTGTCTGAAGCAGATGTTGGTGCCTGGCCTTGAAAGAATCCCAGAACTTGAAGTGAAGATGCTTCCACAGTGCAGGAAGATCAATTCTGAATACCGTGCAAGCGAGACAATTACAGGTGTATAGCTACTGCCAGCTAAAATGCTGTGATAGATTCTTTGACAGGAAGAAAATAAACCACTAGTAAGCTTATCGTGGACTTGGACTTAGGAAAACCAGTCGCGAGTCTCATCTGATATGATCAAAACTTCCATTACAGATAGCAAGAGGTTGGAGACCAGCTGGTCTTTGGTGTTACCTTTCACCATACTGCGAGACATCACATTCATTCACGAATTGAGCAATTTCTCGCTTCATTCGAGTCCACCAATATATGACTGCTTGAGGTCATAGGTACATCTTCGTACTTCAGGATGAATGGATAGGAGGAATTGTGTGCCTCATTCATGATGACTTTTCTCGAGATCGCCTTTAGGACACAATCACGATCCTGGAAGAAAGAGAGTGTCTGTCATCAAGCGATAGCACTTGTATTTGAAATGCCTTGTCAATACCACGTTTCACCTTCTTCACCATGGTATCGAGTAGTTGAGCCTCCCAATTTGATCTTCCAAGTAGGAGAGACTATGAAGTTGCTTAAGAAATCCTTGAGGAACAACGAAGATTGAGCTACGAATGGCTTCACAAAGATCCGGTTGGAAGGGCTTGAAAATTAGGCTGTTGCAATAAGCCTTTACCGCTCAAAGCATGTCTGCAATCACATTAGCCTTGCGAGTATATTCAATACTTGGATTGTACTCTTGAATCATTTCGACCCATCAGAGTTTGCACGAGGTTGAGGTTTTGGTTGAGTGAAGATATACTTGGAGACTCTTGTGATCGGTGAATGTCCCTTTCCTTCCCAACAAGAGATGTCTCCATGTTATCAATGCATGGACAGCTGCCGCCAACTCAAGATAAGTGAGTGGGGAGATGGTTCTTTTAGTTGGAAGCTTCAGGCCCGGCCGAGAGTATATCACAACCTTCTTCTCTTGCATTAACACCGGCTTGAGACCTTGCAAGAAGCATCACAGAAAACTTGAATGGCTTGGATTCATCGGGGAGGAGTCAAGAGCGAGGAGCTGTGACTAACTTCTCTTTGAGGGTGTTAAGCGACATCACACTCGAGCGTCGAACATACTTGACATGCTGCAGAGGAGAGGTTGGAAAGAAACTTTGCAATCTTGAGAAATTCTCCATGAATCTTGACAGCCATAACTTGCAAGACCGAAAGCTGCTTGGAGCTGCTTGACGATAAAGGAGGTTCCCAATTCACAGTGAAAACACCTTCTCGGTTAACTAGCGATGCTTATAGGCTGAGATGATATGACCAAGATAAAGAACTTCATCAAGCCAGAACTCACATTTGGAAAACCGCATAGAATTGATGTTCTCTGAGCTTGAGCACCAATCGCAAATGTTTGGCATGATCCTGCTTGTTCTTGGAGAAGACCAAAATATCATCGAGATACACCAAAGGCGAAATCATTTGTGTGAGGTTGATGATAAAGTTCATCATCTTGAAGAGAAAGTTGGAGGAGCATTGACAAGGCGAAAGACATGCGGTATATTCATGAGAACCAAAAGCTTATTCGAATGTTGTCTTAGGAATATCTTGTTCCACGAATGCAATCATGATAATCACGGAGGTCAATTGACTTGGAGAATACTTTAGCACCAGTTGAGTTGCTCGAATAAGCTCATTGATGTTGGAAGTGGATACTTGTTCTTGATTGTCTCCTTATTCAATGAATGGTAATCAACACAAAAGTCGAGTCCGTGCCATCCTTCTTACGGACAAAGAACTCCACATCCCCATGGAGATGAACTTCGAGTCTGATCAGACCAGACGCTCTTGTTCATCAGTACTTTCTTCAATTCTTTCAGCTCCTTGGGTCCAAGCTTGGCAAGACGCTTGCAGGTTGTTGCGGGCTCAAGATCGAATGTTGAATTCAGTGGCCGATGAGGAGGCATACCGGAGGCTCTACGGAAAGACATCTTGGTACTCACAAGCATTTGGAATTTGAGAGATAGCATTCAACTCGCCCTTCTCATTGAGAGAAAACACTCCGAATGGTTTCATCACGACGGCATAGATGATAACATCCTCGGAAGATTGTGTCAATTGAATTTCCTGACAGCACAATCAAGGCGAGCCTTGTCTTTGAAAACTTGATCCATCCCAAGAATAAGATCAATATCGAGTTACCAAGAACAATTGGTTTAGCAGATCTATAGTCACCCATCTTGATAGAAACATCAAGGAACCACCAGCTGGAGCTCAACAGTTTACAGAGAAATGACAGCCATAGGTTTATCAAATGAGAAGAAGTGAAATCATGCTTGAAAAAAAAGCGGTCTTGACATCAAACAATCACGATGCACCAGTATCAAATAAGACTTTTGCGGGAATAGAGTTCATTGGAACCCATGATCCATGATCCTCAGAAGAATCCTCTGCTGAGCTGCATTCATCAAGTTCACCTTTGCATGCTTAGGATTATGTTGACCTTTGCATTGTTGAAGACCTCACGGGGGAGGAGGAGGAAAGGCGCCTTTGGTTATGGCATTTGTTAGCATAGTGACCTTTCTGCTGGCACTTGTTGGAGGTCACCTCAGGAGTGTGGGCGGTGATAAAGAGCATTTGACCTTGGAGCTTGAAATGAGACTTGATACAGTAGCTTGGGTTGGGTGGGTGGGAATCCCCCGACCACTGAGTTCTTCTTGCAGTAAAGAACGTGGAGCGGAGGAGGAAGAAGGTAGAACTTTTGCTGCTTTGCTGCCACTTGAGAGGAGGAAGAAGACTGAGCGCATCACTGATTCTCTTCTTTGAAGCCTCCACAAGCAGGCAAGAGCACCTTCTAGCTTGGTGCCATATTATAGAATTGATCAAAGCGAGTAGGCTCGAGAAAGAACAAAGAAGATAGCTGCAGATCCTCTTGAAGACCACCTCTTTGTTGATAGATCATACTTTTCTCATCGAGGGGCGTCTTGTTTAGCGAATCGAGCAAGTTTACGAAAGCTGTATGTTGTATTAGAGTACGTAGCGACATATCAATAGTCCCTTACTTGACCATAAAGCGGAGGAGATATAGCCCATGCTTCTGATGCCTACCATTTGTTGTTAGCCTCCCAAATTGCCATGTCAAACCTCTAACCTTTGACACCATTCTAGCAAACCGTTGTTTGGCTATGTTACGCTTTACTCAGCCCTCTTATAGCATTGTTAGTTGCAGGTGAAGATTGAAGTTTGTTCCTTGTTGGAACATGGAATGTTGTTCCTTGTTGGAACATGGTTACTTGTTGGGATATCACAATATCTCTTATATTATTAATGCATCTATATACTTGGTAAAGGTTGAGAAAAGCTCGGCCTTATGCGGTGTTTTTGTTCCCTCTTGCCGCCCTAATTTCACAATCATGCAGATGTTATGTTCCCGGGATTTTTCGTCCCTTACGGTCGGGTTGATTTATAGGACCCCGAGCGGTTAAGCTTTGAATAAAACTTGTCGGCTGGGCCCAACATTGCCTTTTACCATTTGCCACACCACCTACTACTTTTCCCTTGGAGTAATTAACCCAAAGGTCATCTTTATATAGCCCCAGGCCAATGCTTGTCTAAGTGTTGGTCCAAACCAGAAACCACTTGCGGTGCAGCCCTAAAGCAACAGGAGTTTAAATGGTTGCCGTACGTAGTGTTCATCGGTCGTGGCTTTGAGGCGAGATCTGTGGTGGCTACTATCGAGGATGTCGGCGACACGCCGGGAGATCTTGCTTGGTCTTGTTTTACCATTGTCGAGAAATGTCTTGATGTCACAAGATACGAAGTCGATCCGAGTGTATCTGGGTGAAGGTCTATTCCTTGATGATCGCGGAAAGCTTGTCATGGGCTAAGTTGGGACACCCGCAATTATAAACTTTCGAGAGCCGTGCCGGTTATGTGGCGGATGGGAATTTGTTAATGTCGGTTGTGAACAACTTGACACTTGATCCGAATTAAAGCATCTCTACGGGTGTGTAGCAGTGATGGTCTCTTCGGCGTGAGTCAGGAAGTGAACACGATTTACATGTTATATGCGGCGTAAGTAGGTGTTAGAGGATCACCTCTTGATCATTGCTAGTTGTGAAACCGTTCCGCTTGTTCTCTTCTGCTCTCATTTGCATTGGTTAGCCACCATATATGCTTAGTGGCTCTTTGCCAACCTCCCACGCTACCCCTTCCTTTCCCATTAAGCTTTGCTAGTCTTGATACCCATGGTAATGGGATTGCTTTGAGAATCCTCGTGGATGCACCGAATACTTCCAAAACCAGGTTGCGAGTGCCTATGTTGCGGCGGTGATGCTACCAAGCTCAAGGAGGAGCTTGATGAAGATCTTGCCCTTTGTGTTGTTTAGTTTGAGTTGATCGTGAGTAGAGCCCGGTTGGAATTCGATCAGGAGTCCTTTATAGCATTTGGGGTTCTTCTTTTATTTTGGTTCCGTAGTGGGACCTTGATTGTATCTGGATGATGTAATGCTTTATTCATGTAATTGTGTGAAGTGGCGATTGTATGCCAACTATGTATCTCTTTCACTTATGTATTACTTGGGTTGTGTGAGATTACCTCACTTGCGACATTACTTTCAATGCGGTTATGCCTCTAAAGTGGGTTGCCCGACATTTGGCTTCAGATGCATACTTCACACAATTACATGAATAAAAGCATTACATCATCGAGATACAATCCAAGGTCAAACTCAGAACAAACAAGAAAACAACTTATGATGATCCCAAATCGCTAGCTAGCGGAAATCCTATAATCGTCCGAAGGAAACATATAGTATCGACCAAGGGCCTCATCATATTCCCGCTTCAGCTTTCGGTTGCATGCATCGATTTGGCATCACTGATTACTGCATCTGTTTTGGTAGAATCATGAGCCACGAGGGACTCAACAATCTCACACCAGCGAAATCAAGACTATTTAAGCTTAAGGAAAGGCTGGTGTCCAAAAAGAGGAGCTGCTGCAAGCGACCAGCATATATGGTGGCTACTTACAAGGAAGCGAGAAGAGAAGCAAGGCGTGATCGTGAAGCTAATAGCGATCAAGAAGTGATCGACTACTTCCGATCAAGCATAACTCCAACACCGTGTTCACTTCGAGACTCCTGAGAAAGAGACCATCGATGACATACGATTTGATGTATTTTAATTAAAATCGAGCAGGTTTCTGCAACGGGCATTAACAAATTCCATCTCCTTATCCCATGGGCAAAGCTTTGAAGATAATACCCTGCAGGGTGTCCCAACAGCCATAACAAGCTCTCACGGTCGGCGAAGAATAAACCTTCACCCAAGACACTCCGATGGACTCGGTATCACGGTACATCAAGACATTTCGACAATGGTAAACTAAACCAACAAAGAGCCCGAATGTGCCGACAAATCCCGATAGGAGGCTGCACATCTCTGTTCTCGGGGAACATCAGGATAAGTCCAGCTCTGAGTAAAACCAGCCCTCGAGTTTCCTCGTGGTGGCCCATGGTGCTCGGTTCGGACGACCTTTCGAAGAAGCCACGGCAGGAGGGCTAAAATAAGAATGACCCTCAGGCTCATGAAAACCCAGGGAAAAAGGGTATAGGTGGCAAATGGTAAAACCATGGTTGAGGCCTTCTTTGGAGAATTTTATTCATGACAACTGTCGGGGGTCCATAAATCACCGTGCCGTGTAAGAAGCATAAAATCAAGGAACATAACACCGGTATGACGGAAACTAAATTGGCAAGAAGTGGAACAAAACACCGGACATAAGGCCGAACCTTCCACCCTTTACCAAGTATATAGATGCATTAATTAAAACAATGAATGTTGTGATATCCCAAAATATCCGTGTTCCAACAAGACAAACTTCATCTTCATCAAGACTAACAGCTATAAGAGGAAATTTTAAAACAATAACGTATAACCAATCAACGGTTTTGCTAGGACATGGATGGTTAGAGGTTGACATGTTATGCCAGGTGACATGATATAGCAAGTGGTAAATGCTACATAGCATGAAACATAGCAAAAAGCTGAGCATCTATGAGCAACAAAGATAGTGATTTGAAGAATGTAATTAAATCTTGCACATGGGTTCTCGAGTTGTCGAAGGCTTGATCTTAGTGGGCGTTCTCAACAGGCTCCTCGTTCCGCGTTGCTAAGTCTCCGGCTCTACCCAAAAGCAAGAACACAAACCATGGAACCACAATAAAGCGAGGAACATATGCACAAGCAATATGATGCAATACATGACATGCTATGCACGGTGTGACATGCTATGCATATGTATGCTCCGGAAGGAAAAATGATGAACAGGCATCAACCCGGCAAATAAATGTATGCGCTGGAAAGATGAGATGATTTGGGTTGAAATCGATATAAAGATCACCGGAGACCGGATGCAGTTTTGCAAAATGACAAGCAAAACAAAGAATAGCGTAAATGCGTGTTTTAATGACCCGTCACTACTGTATACATACTGCGAAACTATGCTGCGGACACCCCAACATAAAAACAAAGCATATGGAAACGAACTACAGGAGATGCTTAACAATAGAGGGACACTGAGCTACTGCTAAATCACATCATAACATGTTCAAACAAGCATGGTGAAAAGTGCTCAAAAATATCAGGTTCACAGACTTAGTGAAAATACTAACATGGCAGGAATTAACATGGGAAGGCATGTTTAGAGCAAACCAAACAACATGCTACAGGAACTTATAATAGCAAAGCAAGGCATGACATGATTCTGCTCAAAGCCTATTTCAATAGTCATACTTACGACCACCATAAGCCAAAAGGGATCTAAGAAATGATGGCACTTATGTAAACATTGCAAGTTTTATAACAGATTTGGAACTTAGTAAAATATCAGGACATAGCAAAAACAGATTCAACATGGCATGAGCCGTGAGCTCGATGCACTCACTCCAGAAACATCTCAAAATAAACTAAGCATACACCCATCGAAGAAGACATGGTATAAAGAGCTATACATGGCAAGAACAACATCATAACATAACGGATCAACTACAACGACCTGGTGAAAATTGAATCTCCATGAAATAGTATGCCAGGAAACAATTTCAAGCAAAAGTAGAGAGCACAAAAATGACATACTAGACTACTCCATAAATGCCAAAAGGCATGGATGGATAGAAGAACATCCATATGTTCAAAAACACCCTTACTGATCATGCTCCAAAAAAGGGCATATATCTCTCAGAAACAATTTGAACATATGGCATAAAATTATATCAACAGGGACAAGACTTAGTAGAAATCACTAAGTTCACTAAATCTGATAACATCATCATCCCTACTTTGCATGCTTGTTCTAATCACACATAGCTCACAAAAATACATGGAAAATACCCTGGAAAGATGGCATAGCAGTATTCAACTCATGTAGGACTCAAGTTCATAGAATTTTTGCACATAATTTCATAGCAAAAATGACAAACACTCGAACTGATAAAGATTCACGAAACTAGCGATACTGAAGCTATCTTCAACAACATTTCAAGCATCAAAGATGAGCTCAAATACAAATGATGCAATGGAATGAAATGATGTACTC